>CM074965.1:17013576-17027717 GCA_037577455.1 Pangasius macronema | reverse complement strand
TAGGTGGAGAGTGATGATTCGCTGTGGAGACCCCTGAAGGGAAAAGCCGAAAGAAGAAGAAGAAGAAGAAGAAGAAACATACTTAATGTCTTTCAGAGAGCAGAGTTTTCCGTTAAATATGGATTCTTGGCTTGGAGGCTCTCGTTTCTCTTCCGATCATGACCTAATTGGTCAAACATTCCCTACAGAGCTATCATTTCCTGCAACATGCTCATCATACTGATAATCTCCAAGTCTGCTTGAAGAAGAAACACAATAAAAGGTGTTATCTAGCAGCCTCATCGATCAACGTCAGAAATAGCAAAGGCAGCAGTATACAGGGAGGCTGGAATAACGGCTTGCGTTACACCGGCAGTTTAAAAAAAGAACCAAATACCGCTATAAGATGAGCTCTGTGCTGAAATTAAATGTCCAAGGCCGTTCTGAATGTAAGGAGACACTGGACATGATTTTGAAACAACCTTAGTGACCTTGTTAAAGTAACAAAAGAACAATCGTGTTTACAAGGTCTTGACCAATGCTTGTGGCTCTGTGCAATAAATAAATAAATAAAAATTAGCACCACTGAATTCATATCACTGAAATCTAACACTTTGTAAATCACTTTGTATTCATCTGAATCTCTGAACACTGAAATGAAAGTACTTTGATTCCAAGGAGGTTAATTTGGAACAAATAACTACACGTGTTATGTTTATGTGGTGTGTGTTTGGGAGGAAGGGTGTCCCCACAAAGATAGGAATATCTGATGGGTTTGACCTTATGGGGACATTTGGCTGGTCTGCACATGGAAAACTGCTTTTAAAGAAACTGCAGCTTTGATTTAAGAGCTAAAGAGTTTCTTTGTGGTTACTGAGGTTAACGTTAGGGATAGGTATAGCAAAAAATAACTTAATTAATTAATTAAATTTTAAAAAAATTAATTTAAAAAGGCTCCACTAATCATTATGTCAATGGCAGGTCCTCACAAGGACAGCAAGACAAGTTTGTGTGTGTGTGAGTACATCAGTATTATAAACCAAAGGTCAGCGATATTACATCACAAAAGTGATGCGAATTCAGCAAATTGAAGGGAAACACTGATTGTGTGTTTTAAACAATGCTACAGTGTCATGAGAGTGTGAGAGAGTGTGAGAGAGATGAGTGTGTGTGTGTGTGTGTGTGTGAGAGAGAGAATACAAAGCACTTGCATTATGACCCGGTAAGCAAGTTTATTACCTTTCCATATCTGCACACCAATGCACACTGAAACCTACACAAAAATCCGTGACTCCTCCAGACAAGCACGTTCTAACATTTTGTTCGACGGCAAGCACATGAGTGATGTTGGTAAAATAAGACTATTAATAAATAATAAATTAGGAAGTGAAGTGTTCATCAGAGAATGATTCCAGATGAAGAACAATCAAAATAAAGGTAACAATAACGGTATTAAGATGCTTGGTCCCATAATATCATGTCAGTGAATTCTAGCTCTAATGTTATTCTTTCACAGATACATTTTTTTTTGGCAGGAAATATTAAAAGGCGGTGAAAAAGCTACATGGCAAACCCTATTGTTGTTATTGTCATTATAGTATTACAAAGACTGCTTGAAATAGGGTTCGACAAGATTCCTTCATTAGCTAGAAGGCAAATGTTGCAGGCAGTAGCGGCACATCCATAGGGGCGGGTCAGGGCAAAGGCAAAAAATATTAATCTTCATAAAGTCTTCATTCACTACTCCATACATTTTAAAATTCACAGAAATGCTGATCAGGTCTTTTGAGTAACCAACGATTTTAAAAGACTGTCACGATTTGAAAGATGTAAGTCAATGTTCCGTTAATTAGGTGCGCAGTTGTGGTGTAGCATGCTCATGCTCACTGTTCTGTTTGGCTCCAGAGAGTTATTACTGCACCTAGTGGTCAAAAGAATCCTGCTGCCCCATGCAGCACGCAGGACAGTTAATGACAGGGTTGCCAGGGTTGTGCAGAAATACTCTATTACTGCCAAGATCGTCTTTCATTTCCAGTAAGAAAGGAAAAATGTAAGTGCAGACAGTGTGTCTAGAGGAACAGCTCATGTTGGACGTTTGGGGGACAAAGTTAGGGAGGCCAGATTAAGATGGTTTGGACATGTTCAGAGNTGTTGAAGATGCAGAAGATAGGGATAGGTGGAGAGTGATGATTCGCTGTGGAGACCCCTGAAGGGAAAAGCCGAAAGTAGAAGAAGAAGAAGAAGAAGACGACAGTGTGTCTATGATGTACAGAACCATTTCTATCGTAACATATTTTGCAAAGATTGGGAGAGTGAAAGGGAAATTTTGGTGAGAATAATGTATTTACATCAGAAATTAAATTACATCAGCAAAGGCTGAGAATAAGAAAAAAAATCCCCCTTTTTCAGTGCCTGAATTTTTCAGGCTAGTTTCAGGTCTTTTGTGTGTTTTTTTCGAAATGTAGCTTTCGAAAGTTTGCTGAAACCTGGCAACCCTGTTTAATGATATTATCTCTTACACTGGCAGTTCACACACTGTCAACTGGAAATACACGTTCTGTATCAAACAAACTTGAAAACCACTGAAAACAAGCTGCTGGATTACTTTGTTGTCAACTCTCAACTGCCTATTATGGAGTTACTCTCAAAATTCACTATATAGTAGCCTTTAGAAAATCAAATGTGATAGCCTCTTGACTTCGATTTGTTTAAGGCTATATCGTTATTAATGTTGCTCCACCCGTCCAACAGCTATGGTCTTGAGCCGCTGCTGGTTGAAAGAAAGTGCAGGTTCCAGGTTCTAATTTTGTGCAAAATTAAAAAGACATATTTTTGTTCACAACACTTCAAAAAACATTCACAAAAACATTCATGTACAATCCTTTTCCCCCTCCCCTTCTTACAAGTGATACAATACTGCCGAACTAGAATTTCTCTTGGAGATCTGTCGTAGTTCAAATGTCCTCTGCGAATTGCTTGCTTTTGGATGAATGATAAATGTCTTTGCGATATGCATGATTCGATTGATTACAATGGTTAGTCATAATTGTTGGCAGCAATTTTAAAAAGTGAAATGATTTTTTAAAAAAAAGAAAGAAAGAAATTACATTTTTGATAGCAGCAATGCTTTGGGATCTTACACAGCAGACAAATATTAAAGTTGCATTCTTTTGACTGGAAATTTAAAAAAAAACATACAGCTTATATAAAAGCCTTGTTGTAATTGTACTTTTCATTAATTGCACTTAAAGTTGTATTTTGAGTGTTCTCCGTTAGCCAGATATAAATGACATACCATCATTTCGAAACGAGATGTTTTTTGTAGATTGCTCCTCCATAAAAGAAACACAAAGACTGATCATGATAGAAAGCATATGAAGGACTAGCTAGGAAACAAAGGAAACTGATTCATTATTCATTAGTCTCTAGACTTCTTCACTATCATAGTTGACGTTTACAGTGTTTCCAGATGCTGCAGCAATCGCTTGCCTGAACATGGCAAAAAGAAGTAATTTTCATACACAATGCATTAAGCTGTGCACAGCACTTTTGCATGTCCAAGCACACCTCAGAAAAAAATTAGTAAGAGGTCGCTACTCCCAGAAGGCTTTAAGATGTTGCTTAGACCTCATTTGCAGTCCGCATTTCTCCCAGAGAACATTCTCCACCACCACACCACACTGGACAGAGGATCTCTGTGTAATGGACAGGTTTACTTCAATACCATGCAACACGCTTCCATTGACTGCATGGAAGAGTTCCTTGGTTCTTAGAAGAACTTATCATCGATGCGGAAGTGTGGTCGTGAGACATCATCCGGGTTGATAAACACTGAGATGGACTTGCCTGGGTTCTCTGTGACCAGCTGCTGGAGTTTTTTGGCTAGCCGATCATCAGGCTGTTGATGATCAGAAGAGGAAGCGTCAGTTTGCGGTGAAGGCAGGCCAGAAGAACTTCCACGCCTCTGCATTTCTTGTGTCAAGCGATTGGCACTCTTAGCTTGCTCGATGGTAGCACGAAGGTGTTCAGCCGGGTCAGAGCGCACCAGTGCAAGCTTGCGGGCGTGAAACATTGCCGTCTCGTCGCACAGGTGCTCCAACATGTTGCACTGTGGGATGAAATAATTGGGGCAGCTCTTGTTGACAAGGCAGTGCTGCAGGTCATCGATGAGACCCAGCAAAAAGTGGGCAGCAAAGTCGTCTTGTGCCAAGTAATTTGCTGGCAGGCGGTCACAGGCCCATAGCATTATGCTGCGCAAGTGGTAGGGGCCAACAACCATAGGTTGGACAAGCATCTTGACAATAATAGCCTTACAGGCTTGGTATGCTTGCATGAGGCCTGGTGAGATACACTTCTTTAGCTGAACCTCACTGCGGGCGAACGATAGCCGCCATTCGTTTTCCCTTCGACCAGAAACCGAGCAAGCAGGAAGCAGGTAGAAACCACTTATGACCTCCTCCTCTGTGATCTTCCCATCCCAGAAGTGGTTCTCCATCAGCCAGCTTTGAGCAACTGCAGGCCAACCTTTGAATGACACCACTGGAACAATGTCATAGAGCATACGGCTGCTGCCCACGCCAAGGATCATTGAGAGAAGCGTGCTGTGGCGCTCCACCCGTTCCACCCTCGGCATTCCCCTCTGCGGCTTGCGCTGCACCTCGGCCAGCACCAGCGCCACTGCTTCCTGGAACCAGTCAGCCACCAGGGTGGGCGAGAAGAAGTAGTTAGTGGTGCCATTTATGTGGTCCGCCATCATGCAGCAGTCCCTCCAGCGTGTAATGGTGCCTTCATCAAATAACCGCAGGCTGAGCCAGGAGTGACCCAGTGCTGAGTGGCGCATGTCCAATGTGACGGGCTGGTTGCGATCATGCAGCTTCAGTGCAGGGACCAGCAAAGTGAAGGCCATGTCATAGTCTGAGCCACGGTTATACACTCCCAGTTCGTCCAGATCCATGTCCACGACGCCGTCACGAACTCCACCTGACAAAAGCAGGTACTCATTAGCAACCGGCAACTTCTGGTCGAGCTTCTGCACCATGCCTGAGAGTGGTTTGTTGGAGAATGGAGAAGGGGAAAGAGAAAGAGAACGACAGGAATTAAAATGTTAACAAGGTTGTAATGAACATGAAAGCCTGCATACTTTCTACACATCAACCGCCCCCACCCCCCACTTAGTAGCAAGTCCTACCACCACGCTGCAAAAAAGTAAAATGCTCGCTTTCTCTAGCATCTGTTTCCAGAGAATCAATACAAGGACCTGAAAGAGAACACTAGTGCTGGGAAAAGGCAGCCAATCAATATGGAAGGAACCTAGAGTCCTCTACTGTTGTCTGCAGAGAAAAGGGCGTGGATCCTAGCATCCACGACACAAGTATATAGTAGATTCTTATAAATGAATACACAACTCTAGTGCTATCTGTATGCGAAAATATATTGCAGAGTTTAATATAATGACACATGCCTGAGGGTTTTTGAGCTTGTTCACCCCAAATGGCTTTCAAACTGCCACTCAACAGGACATAGGGATGGATTCAAATATCAGATGAGACTGTTTGGGACAAAGACCTTGGAGTTCACGAACAGTGATATAGTCTATTAATAGACTTTGTATTGTATTACTTGAGTCCTTTTCCATTTCTGATCTCCGTCCTCCAACTTTCCTACTGCTAGGGTGATAAACAGTGTATATCAAGTCATCAGTTAACACCGTTCTACCATCAGTGTGCATTCTGCACAAGAAGAAAACTAAGTGGCAGGCGATATAATGTTGCATTAATGCCTAGTGGACAATACATGACTTAAAAATCTCAGCAATCGCAGATCGTGGCTCACACAATACACCATCTTTCACCTGGAGAGATCACCCGATGAAGTGCACCTAATCCCAAAATCCCACTTCCTCAAGAAACTAACCCGAGAGCTGTCTATCATGTGACTTTTTCAAGATGGAGCCTGAGCAATTGGTGGTTATTTCTGCACTATTTTGAATGGAAACAACAAAAGATTGTTCAGCAAAAAGAACTGAGGGTATGGCGATTTTTATACCGTGCATCACCAGGAATCATGTTGCTGTTCCTAACGACCGATTGGGTATGGCAAATAAGTTCTTATAGAAGCATTATTACTGCACTCACAATAGTTTCCTCTCAGATTCTCATTGGCTGTTGCTCATTGGCTGTTCTCATTGGCTGTTGGCTGTCCATCCTATTTCTTGGAGAGGTTCTCAGACTACAAGACTGATCTCTGAGACTTTCAAACCTACTTCAAACAAACATCTCTGAGACTGTCGCTGAACCACTCACACTACACAAGCAGTCACCACAGAGGGGGCGCACAGTAACTTGTCATCAAGCTGAGGAGGGTTGTCTTAGATCCTGAAACGTCTGCGACAGAGAAATTGCGTTGTCTTTACTCAGCATAAGAGCTAATCATGACCCTGACCTAAGAATGGCATTAATGATTGAGCAGATCTGCAAGCGGCTGGAGTAAAACTAGTGCAAGCAGCTATGACTCCCTCTCTGGGACAAAGGTAGCACTGCATCTTCAAGTATCCACAACAGTACCCGTACCTTGCCAAGTGCTCTATAATCTTATTGATCCTTACTGCATTTCCAGGTGCTGGGTTAAAAGGTTTACTGAGATAATGTCTGAAACATACAGGAAGGAATACGGTAAAGCATTTCCACTCGGTGTTACAGTGAGACCTTCACACTCTGAAGCTGTCAAAGGATGTTAAGGTTTACCGAAAAGAAATGCCTTTCAGTCAAAACAGATTCTTTATCTATGCCTTTCCACAGGGAAAATCCCTTGATCATTCACACAGCATTCCTCCCTCCGCTGATCCTCTTTCAAAGTCTATCTCGCCAAAGTGTTTGAAAACACCCAGTGTCACTTTTGTTCAGTGTCTCTTTGATTTAAATGCGCCGCCAGCCAATCAGAGCGCCAGCTGTCTGAATTGAGCCGTGGTGAATGGTTGAGATTGAGAGTGTGGGAACAGTGTCCATCTGTGTGTGTGTGTGTAAGAGAGAATGGGAAAGCGGGAGCTGTAGATCACTCGCGCATCAGAGGACATGAGGTTCCCACAGATGGCTCCATGCTGTCACACTCCCTCCTGCCTGGGCTGAAGACCAAAAAAACACAGTAACATAGACCTATTGAGTTGCCACTGAAAATAGCCACAGAGCAGTGAAGGTGTCAGGAGTCAATCATATGTATCTGGAATGTCTAGAATCACCGCTCATGCTGGTATACAGCTTTACTGAAATGATACTTGAAGATATTTTCTCAAGAAAAGATATGTAGCAGGTTATTTATTATTGCTGAGGTAATATTATAGAAGATCTATGAGCTCGGAGATGCAAATCCAAACATATTACAGAAGTTACTGTGGACTGTGCCACCTGACCATCTAAAAAGGCTTGCACATTCTAATTATGCTGATTATACTGTGTCTAATACGTGTGCGACATAATGTGTGAATTATCTCATAGTACAGTACGGTGTATAAATTCTCGATTCAGAAGGTGCACGTTAATTTTCAGTAGTTTTTGGCTGTAACACAAATGATAGGTTTATGTTATTGCACTTGTTCTAATATGTTATAATTACCATAGCAACGGCTTAATCACAGGGGCTTGTATGGTGGACACTCCATAAACTCTAAGGCTAATAATAAACAGATTAAAAAAAAAATTGTTTCTTTTTGTATATTCGTAACTATACCACTTCAAAAGAAAATCCTCTACAAATACAGTGTACAATGGAAGGAGTCTCCAGTGTCAGCGCTTTGTAACAGTCAGTAAGTTTTCAGGACAGAGGAGATTACAGTTTGCGGTTTCACACTAACATGACAAGTTGTGTTTTTTTTTTTTTTTTTGTACTCATTAACTCCAACAGAGAGAAAAAAGGAGAGGCTGGTGAGCTAGCGACTCGTCTCACAGACGTCCCGTAACACTACACGTAACTCTAAACAGTTAAAAAGCGCAACGTGTCAATTATTTTCATATAACAGCACGCTCTTTACACAAAGCATGTGATACAGAAGCCTGTCTGCACTGCTTTGTCTCTTTATGTCAGTATTATTTTGGAGTATTCATATTTTACTTGAGATTTATTTAAATTGCAGACTTGTACTCTTACTTAATTGAATTTAGTTAGAACTATTTTTCTCGTTCTCTCTCATCCGCTCACACATCAACAGAATGAGCTCCCATGCGTTGTATTTTCATCCTACTTTCAAACCAAAGTCAAGAATTTGTCATCTGTTGTGACCTCCTTAATTTCATTTCGAACAGTAACGTCTAACTTCTTAAGGCTCAAGCGCATTTAAAAAGTAGCACCTTTTTCACTCGACATTCTCGAAATATTTTCTGTACTTTCTCTTAAGTATAATTTATCACTCAGTTAATGTACGGGCATCAGTATCGAATCAGGAGGACACTCTACTGAGATGTTGTTAACAGATTGGATGGGGTCAGATCTCCTGCACCACGTCTACTGAGAGTCCTGAAATGATACTTTCTGCAACAGGTAGGCTGTGAACAAAATCACTCACTTCATCCATCCTGTTTGTGACCGCCTACAACGCCTGCACAGCTGTAACTAAACCAAATATACGTTCCTCTCCTACACATTTCTGCATTTTATGGCTAAACAGCATTTCTGTTGGTAACCAACCCTGCAACCCTGCATTAACATTCACCTTCGTTTCATCCCTTTCAGGAGTAATAAACCATCCTGTCCAATCAATCTGCGACAGCTGTCAAGGGTCAGGTGCCAAACCACGTGCTATTCCATGAAATATTACGTGCTATAGACGCAATACTATTCGGACATACTATTTAGCATTGCAGTATGCGATTTGAGACACAGCCCTAGTCATGCTGCTCTTAGAGCGACAGTAAATCACAGCCACACGTCTCACACCAACACCAGAGGTCCTGCTGTCACTGGTTTTTAGCCAATAACCAAATAAATAGCTTCTTTTTTTTTTTTTTTACTAAGAAATCTGTTTTCATAACCTCTTCACGTTCTCATAGGTGAAAGAATGTTGCCTGAATGTTCCAGGAATATCAATAATATAGTGTTAAAGCTTCTGACTTTTTCGACAGAAGGTGAGGGAGAGGATTGAGCATGTGGAAATAATCATTTTAATCCCCTGCAACATCAGATTAGGAGAAAGTGGAATGATTTCGGGTGGCATCCGGGAAAAGGGGTCAGATTCATTCACAAATGCTTAAGAAGACAGATTCAAGGAATAAAATGAGACTACAAAGAGAAGAGCAGAATGATATTGCATACAGTGATGCAACACTCTGGGGTATATGCAAATATGCAAACTGGAATATTAATAAAATATTCAAATTTTAACGCGCGTATGCATTACTACAACAACTAAGTGTGTGGTCTTTCAGAGCGGACAATTACTCGTATCCTATCAGTAGTCACGTTTATATATAATGTGTATAGTGTGTGTGTGTGTGTGTGTGTGTGTGTGTGTGTAAGTAAACGCTCAATCCTTCCTCACCGAGCATGGAGAAGATGAAGTCCTTGGCCGTGTGGATCTCCAGCGCGCGCTGGTCGTCGTACTCGCGCTGATCGTGTTTGCTGAATTCCTGAATGAGTCGGTTCAGTTCGTCCATCCTGCTTCCGGACCTGAAGTCGAGCTCCGGTGCGCACGCGAGGCGGTTGTTGATGGTGTTGTTGGCCGCAGCGGTCGGGCTGCTGCTGCTGCTCGCTGATCCGCTCCGGCTCTGCACAGGCGCCGCCATCTTCACCATAGAAACAGCAGGCCGCCGCTCCGGTGCCTCCTCTTCATTCACCGCGCGCGATCCGCGCCCTGCCCGGAGCCGGAGCACACTGCGCATGCGCAACAGCCCGCCTGCTGACATCACAGGAATAACGTTTGATTACAACAATAGTAGCAGTCTTCTTTTTTTTTTTTTACATATCATAATGCTAAACAAAAAAAATAGAAAGACCCAAAACCTCAAACTTTTCTTGTGGAAATTGATTTTCTCATTTCCTCATGAGAATGGTGTGTAATAACAATTAGCCCTTGTTTACTCTGTTACTATAGAAACTAAAATGGATTAGAACAAGCTTATTAATATAAAATTGTGATTTGAAGCTGCACTGTTGTCAGAGGCGCTGTTATAGAAAATGAATCAACGACATCAACAACATCTGACCAATCAGCATCGAGAATTCAACAGCACCGCGCTATGAATAAGAAACAATGAAACTCCTGGAAATTTGATTTATTTTTTTTGTTATAAGCTCATGTTATATATATCATAAGATCATGACTCATCTTGTAGACAGTTGCATTGGCTTGTTGCTTTAAACCTCTTGTTGTTATTAAATGACTTTCTAGTCTCTTACCCTCTCTTTCAAACTCTTAGTTCCAACACCATTCTTTGACGGTCACAATCCAGTGAGAAACACCTTAATAAAAGTGTGTTTGCTGTTCCCGAGGCTCTGAAAGCGAGCACCCGTTGCCTTGGATACAGCAGGTCATCTTTTAGGATGGAGGGTGTTTGGCCATGCAGCTCGTCTTGGAGGAGTCGCATTCAGAATGTCAGCATCTCATTACTCCTCACACTGCACGTATTGCATTACCTGACTCTAAAGCCAGCCTCCACCCCCGACAGGAAACACATTGATTTTTCCACTCTGTACTTACCTCATAATGTCAGCCAGTTCCTTACTCAATTAGATTATCATTGCTCTGTCTCGTCTAATGGCTTAATACATACCTTTCTTCTTCTCTCTGTCTCTCTGACTCTCCTTCTTCTTCTTCCAGATCTGTCCATCTCAGCTGGTATGTTGCTTGCAGACTTGACTTGACCTGATCTGGAGGAACATCAGTGATGTTTTGGCATGAACTGAGCGAGGTATGTCAGGTAGAGCGCCCCCCTGGTGGAGGTACCAGTGTGTAGCTTCTTCTACAATGTCTCAGATTCAGCACCTTTCTATTTTCCGAGATCGGTGCCTCTTCTAAGTGGACGATACTTTTATTAGTGAAAATTTATAGATTTATGGTTGGCCATTTCACATTTATGATTTTTGAGCCCTACAGCAATATGGGAGACACGCTGCTGAAAACTACATTTCAGAACGTAAAACAGCAAGCGGCACAAATGGCAATAAAGTTCACCCATGTGAAAAGCCAGATCACTTAAGGGGAAAGGACACAAGATGTGAAAGATATATATTTGCTTCTTTACTCCCCATCCAAATTCATCTAGATACATTTCAACCGGTGAATTTATGAGCTTTGGTTGTGTGCCAGTCGACCACAAGAAGGCAAGACTGTTGTCTCTTTGGACAACAAATTCGCTAGCTAATGTTCATTGTGGTGGTGAAAATGCGTACAAACACAATTTAGTAACCGAACATCTCCCAACAACTAAGTAAGGACTCTGTGTGACAATAACAATCATAATCAGTGATATGTTAAAGCTCAGCTAGCCAGTTGGCTTTTTAGTTTCGTTTTGTGTTGATGCCTGTTGTCTTTGGTTGTAGTGCTGTATGTGAATGTGTTTCTCATATGTGACATGATTAAACTTACTAAAAAAAAATCTTAGGGTTTTTTGTATATTTTATATATAAAGCACAAGAACAAGAAATTCAGTACCAATAAACAACACAAACACACCCCCAGAAAAATGACAAGTTGGTCAGAAGACTTGGTGTTTCACTAATGAAATGTAGCTTCAGTTTATACAAGAGGTTTAAGAAAAAAGACATTTTAATTTTCTTTTAAGAAATACGACACTTCCTTTTCGGTTTCTTTCCACTTTTTGTGTATGTAGTTCTGTTTTCATGCACAATGACACTGTTTTTCCACTCTTCTTTTACGAATGGTTTAGCAGAAAATCAAACTTGAACTCAGAACTGCAGACCTTCAGCACTACACGGACGGTTGCACGTAAAACATGGGGTGGAGTTTGACAAGAACAGAGGCGTGTCTTCGTTACAAACACTTCTGACCTTGAAGTCGATTTTTCATGTGAGATATATCAGTTCGAGCAAGAAGGAATATTAAATCCAGCCCCAGTGTCTGACTGTTTGCTGTAACCACAACATTTCACCCTAAAACATGGTTTGGACAATGTTTTTTTTAATTATTTATATGGTTTTATGTACCTAAATCCCAAATATGGTCAATCAGTCAAGACGTGTTTGGTGTCTTTAGTTTGCTTCTTGAGTTTTGCACTGGAGGTGCTGTATAATGTAATCTCTCCATCTCCTTCAAAATCTTTTTCTCCTAATTCCTTCCCACCAGTCAGCTCCCCCCATCACAAGGCAGCTACCAACCGGGGAGGGTGTGGGTTAGCACGTGCTTCTTCCAAGCTGTGAAGCCAGCCACCTGCGTCTTTTAGCTGCATCACAGAGCAGGATAACACAATCCAAGGAAAGCGCTATCAACCCTCTTCAACATACAAGAGCTCACAGACAGCCACGACTGGCTAGTGTTGCTGTGAATGACAGTGGAGAGAGAGTATGTTCGTCCCACTCAGAGAGCACGGGCAATTTTTGCTTCCTTGGCTCCCGGCCATGATTGGCTGTGGCATCGTCAGGATTCTAACTCACCATCTTTGAGGACTCACAAGAGCCCTCAAAATCTTTTCCGTAAATCTCTGCGTCAAACCACATTCAGTTCCTCAGTGATGTCACCAGACGATGGATAGCAATAAATACAAGCTATATCACAGAATGTTGTTTTTCTGAATCAGTTAAATGAATTGAATCAGTAAACAGATCCTTCATGCTGTTTAAATCATGGCTTATTCCTTCATAAATGTTTAACCATCGGCTCCTTCGTTGTTTTCACATTGAGCAGGTTCATGGTGTCACTCATCTCATCTCTTCATCACACGTTGCCTTCGTCTCCAGCTTTCTGTCCCGCTCAAGACTACCCAGATCGTCATTGTGCCTCACACAACCGAGGTCGTCCTGGAACCTCCTTTTATAGCCCCTCGAAAAACTCCAGCCAAGCTAAGGAGAGCAAGAACAACATATAATTGGTTTGAAAAATGTCCTTGAAGAATCATAACAAGACGCTCAGGCTCAACATCATTTCTTTCAGGTCTTCCAGAAAAACTAGGTACTCAAGACATAGATATTGGCATCTGATTTTAAAAATATTAGTAGAAAAAATCTAAGTAGACTAACAATCCAATCAGGCTGCTTTCCACCCTTTTTCACAGAGTCTACTGTATGTTCAGATAAATCACAGTAGGCATACAGAGTGGCAGAAAAGGAATTTATAATGGAAACAGTGGCCTATTTTTGTGCATGAACCTTCAAAAATAAAAACAGATATACTCACCAGGGCATTAGGCAGTGGTTCATTATTATGCATGGACTTCCAGAGCCGGAGGCTATAGCGCGGGGTTATCAACCCCAGAATCAGAGCCACGACGAGGGTCAATGCCACAGAGATGCCCACAGTGAGCGGTATGACCAATGAGGGCTCTGGGGGAAAAAAAGCAAAGGGTTCAGTTCAATCCCACAAGGACAGGATCATATTTTATCATAATCACGATATATCCCAAGTCCTTCTTGTCTCTTATGTCTTTCACAGTTTGACAAAATGCAAACACAATTTTCTATTTTCTTTTCACAGTTATGTTTATATTAATGTGTTTGTCTGTTATTGTTTCTATAGCAACACCTCATTCCCAGAAACTTGTATAGTGGACACCAGCATAATCTATGATAATAATAATAAATCATCAATGTGGGAAAGTTTTCTGTTAAAAATCAACATTTATGGAAGGAGTCTCCAGTGTCAGCGCTTTGTATGTCAGCGCCCTTTCAGAAGTCCTTTCTCCTCAAATGTCAAACATCAAAGACACTTCGTACTGTGCGACGTAAAAAACTCTTATTTAGTTCAAGAAAGAGAAAATAAGAGGTTGGTGACAGAACGTTTATAGCTTCTATAATGTAAATCAGAACAGGAAATAACTCGTTTCACTGATGCTCCACGATGTTAGCTGTACTGTAACTATAACCTCTAACTATACATAACTATAGTTATATATATATATATAGTTATAGTTATAGTTATAGTTGTAACTATAAGTGAAGTGACTTTGTGGCCAAGTGTGGTGACCCATACTCGGAATTTGTGCTCTGCATTTAACCCATCCAAG
>CM074965.1:16983276-16996803 GCA_037577455.1 Pangasius macronema | reverse complement strand
AAGAGAACCTCAACATCTTCAGCTCTGCTACCTCTAGCTCTGACTCCTGCCTCTTCCCCAGTGCCACTGTCTCTAAATACACTATAGTAACACTATATTACACACTATACTACAGTGTACTGCAGCAGATAAGACAGGAGTATACGGCAGTACAGTACTTGGAAACCAATTGTGCAAAAAAAATTTTTTTTGTAGCTTTAAGTGAAACCGGTTCCAAAAATTTACCCAAAGGAATGTGTTTTTTTTTTCTTCCCTAATGAACGCTGTTTATGTCCAAACAATAACCATGCCCCTATTCTGTCATGTGTATTTTCACTCCAGGGCTCTAACCATGTGCTTTGTTGGCTCTGTTTCAGTTCCCTGATAATCTGCCCTGCTCCGTGGGACTGCAGCCGGCTCCTACCGACGTGGGCAAGGTGAAGCCATCTTACTGTCAGCTTCTTATAACTTAGAGGGAGGTACATTTTTGGATCGCGAAATCTCAGTGCTGTGTATACTGCTGTAGCTCACCTTGACCTCGGCTTTATAATTTTCCACAGCACTGTGCTGTAGAGTTCGAGGTGAAGGCCTTCAGCGCTGAGAACCTGGAAGCTAAAGTCCACAAGAGGTCAGCCTGTAATATATCAGCTGTGACGTTTCCTTTTTAACTGAATTTTTATCCACTTATTAAAAACACAGCATGTGCACGCCAGAGAGTCTTTATCTTCTTAAACATGAGTTTGTGAGCTTAAAGGGGGGTGAAGAAGATTGATTATGAAATCACTAGTTCATGAGTTTTTATGTAGTGTTGATTTTCTTAATGCTATGTGTGCTTGTAACAGACCTAATTGCTGAATGTTTCCTAGCTAGATTATTAGCTAGCTCTGCCATTAGCTAGCATGAACTTTGTGTCCATATTTCTCAGTGTCTCTAGTAACAATATTCTCCTTGTTTAAGACTTTAACTACTTGAACTGTGATGTACTGAAACCTGTGATTACACTGACTTACACTGTTGTTATCAGACAATGGATGTTCAAGCGCTTAGATGGAGGCCAGTTTTGTTTTTATCTGCAGGAGTACAGTATGTCTGATGATCCGTAAGGTCCAATACGCTCCGGAGAAATCCGGTCCTGCGCCTTCAGTCTCTGTCACCCGTGACTTCCTCATGTCTGACAAACCTCTGCACGTGGAAGCGAGCCTGCAGAAGCAGGTGGGTTACCTAAAACACGTATTTAACATGTATGGAAGGAGTCTCCAGTGTAACAGTCAGAGGTAAAGCTCTGATTTTAAGTTTTTCACCATGGAGGAGTCTTCAGGACAAAGGAGTTTATGCTTTGCAGAGGTGACTATTGTTGCCAAATTGCTGTAATTATAAATGAATAAAATGTGGATTGGATTGGTTATTGGGTTCCAGACTAGTTATGGCGTTATTGGGTTCCATTACGGTACAGTACTACATTGCATTGTGTAGTCGGTGGTTGAATAAAGATTCCAACGTTAAATGAACAGACCACTTTTGACCACTTTTCTTGCAGACATATTATCATGGAGAGCCGATCAAGGTGCAGGTCAACATCAACAACGAGTCCAACAAGAATGTGAAGAACATTATTATTTCTGGTGAGAGGAGAGCTGAACACAACTATTTTATACGTTTTTTTTTGGTTTTTGTTTGTTTGTTTTTACACATTATTGTAACTGAAAATAAAATAAATTGGTCCTGCCTCTGGTTGTGTGATTTGCAGTGGATCAAACTGCCAACGTCGTGCTTTACTCCAACGACAGCTACATGAAGTCAGTGGCCACAGAGGATTCTGGGTATGTGTCTGAACCCATCACAGATAGACTGAAGGTGTGTGATGCTATAAAACTGGAAAAGATTCTTATATGACATGTCTTGGTCCAGAGACACCTTGGGTCCAGGTAGCAAAATGTCGAAAGTGTATACACTCTGCCCCCTGCTGGCCAACAACAAGGAAAGGCGGGGAATTGCGCTGGATGGAAAACTGAAGCATGAAGACACCAATCTGGCCTCGACTAGCATGTGAGCTTTGTAGTTGTGTGTTACAAGTTAAAGATCGTTTGCAAAAGCATTTCTGTCCTTACGGCCCGTCTGCTTTATGGCACAGAATTAAAGAGGGAGTCCTGAAGGAGGTCTTGGGGATTCTGGTGTCCTACAGAATCATGGTAAAGCTCATCATGGGAGGGTCAGTACGCTTCTACACTATAATCTCATACATGACATACATATACTGGGTTGCATAAGTATTCACCCCCTTGAACTATTCTACATTTTGTAACGCTACAACCTGCAACTGAAATGGACTTGTCTGGGATTTCATGTCATTGATCTACACCAATAATAATGAAGTGGGAAGGAAAAACTAACATCGTTTGCAACATTACTTGCAAATAAAGAATGTAAAATTTGTGGTTGCGTACGTATTCACCCTCCTTTACTGTGAAACACTAGTTCTGGCACAAGAAGGTTGCCAGTAGAAGCATCAGTTAAGTAAAGCATGTTGGTGGTAGCTCTTTGGTCTTCATGATGTTGTATGTTTAAGTGCGTTCTCTAATAAACTCTGGGTTCTTACAGAAACATGTATATTATATTGACATCATGTGAAAGTTTAATTGCACACAATTAAATCCATTCAAATAATTATGTGACTTTTGATAGTAACTGGATGTACCAGAACTGATTTATGGGTTTCCCAGTAACAGAGTTGAATGCAATCACGTCTTTTGAATGGTTTTCCTTCCATTTCAATTGTATGTTATGCTATTTTGTGCAGATTCATGACAAATAATCCCAAATAATCAATTTCCGTGGGGGTTGAAAACATACGCAAGTACACAGTATGTACTAATTACCTAATCCTGCATGCTTGACTTGATGTTATTTCATCTTTATTTTTCATAGGCTGATGGGACCTGGGTGAGTATTGAAACTGTAGTTTTTGAGCTTCCTTCAGGAATCAGCTACTTTTTGTACATATGCTTTATATAAGGAAGTGAAATTGCTCTGTTTAATTTTTCATCCTCAGTGAGATTGGGCTGGAGTTGCCGTTCCAACTGATGCACCCGAAGCCTGAAGCAGGTATCCTGTATCCATATGAACACGATTTCTCTTTTATTTTTCTCTTAATTTCAAAAGAGAGGGGGAAAAAAGAGATGCTGGTGATTGAACAGCATTTTATAGCTGCTGTAATGTAAGTGATAACAGGAACTAACTTGTTTCTTGGATATAACAAAATTAAATGTAACCTTAAACAGAAAAAAGTATGACATATTGGGTAATTTGGGTAAATTGCTGTGGTATAAGAGAGCGAAAACACTACACCACTGTTGATTTTTTCCCTATAACACCACACCCCTAAGTGTTTTACTCCTTACATACTATATGTGTGTGTGTGTGTGAGTGTCAGTATAACACTGTGTAGTCAATCGAATGAACTACTCTGTTTTTCACTGTTGCTTTCTGAAGTGAGAGAAAGGTCAGTGTTTATCCTTTTCATAACAGCTTGCCGTGTTGCAAGAATATATCCTCTGTCTGAAAAGATGAACTCATTTCCATTTGTTTGTACAAGTGATCCGCTCCTCTGTTATTCTATTATCTCCATCACATTGTTCATCCTTCTGCATCACGTACAGTGAGCTGGACGACGATATGGTGTTTGAAGACTTCAAGCGCTCTTTTATGAAGGGCATGCCAGAGGATGAAGAAGAAGCGAATATTTCTGCTGGGGAGGCTTGAGAAATCTTTGAGGAACCAATCGCTACCTGGACATTATGGCCAGCCTTCTGGAGATGATAGAGAGAGGAGCGAGATCAAGAGTGCTCCAAGATGAACATCAGAAATACACTGAGAGGATGAGTTGTGTTCTTCCGGTAGTGTGCTAGAACAAACGTTGGCTCTTGGTCTTTGATCTTTTGTGAATTGTTTTATGTTGAATCATAGTTTTGGAAAAGTCATCGCTTCTTTCCAAATTGAAGTAGGTGAATGGTGTTCGGAGAGAGATTTTAGACCTTTTAGTTGACATTTTCAGTATCTGCAAGATAGCAGATATAATAGATGCCACAATGTAGGATTTATGTCATTGTATCAGCAAGAAAAGTCCATTGTACCTATTCTGTCATTTTAAAACAGTTCTTTATTATATTATCGTATAATAATAAAGACAAGAGCTCTCAGGATTTTGTTTTGTTTGTAATTATAATTTTTATTATTTGTATATGGTCTGGTTTTACCAAATTCAGCCTTGATCACATCCTTGTGCATTTTATCATACTTCAGGTTTGACCATTACCACTTTTAAATGCCACACCTCTAGAATTTACATAATAGAAATCAACAGAACAGTAACATAACTAAGATTATTCTTCATGAATGGCGTCTTAACTTCTCTTTTCTTATAGTTTACTGTCTACCATTATCTGTTTTCTGTAGAAGTAGTAGAACTATTTACAGAATTACATTTAAATGTTTAAAGTACTAGATAAGGACAGCACACTTCCCCAAAATATAAGTGAATTGAAAACAAAAGAAAGATCTGTAACTGAAGAGACATATATTTTGTAAGGAACCTTCCAGAAAGTTTTTGTCCAGGTCCTTGGTACACCCATGCAGATCATGTAACTTATGAAAGTCTTTAAGAAGGAGAAAGTACCAGAGTCAAAGTCATCCCTGCTGAAACATCCATCTACCAGCTGGCAAAACACAAGCTGAGCTGGTCTAACTGATAGGCCATCTTTGCTAGACGGTAGCCATTTCTGAATTACTGATAATAATTATTATTAAGAAAATATCTCAACAGTGAGGCAGTTAGAAAAAAACATTTCTTGATTGATTTATTCTAGTAATAATGAAGCTGGAAAACCTCAGTTGGCAAAGATGGTCTACCAGTTTGACCAGCTCAGACTGTGATTTGGCAGCTAGTAACTGGTCAGACCACGCTTTTTCAGCATGAATGGCACATCACCAAGAAATACACTTAGATAAGCTTAGGATAAACTTTTGTAAAGTCAGACAACATAACAAGGTCACATACACATGCAAAACCAAATTAGCTTCAATTTCCAATATATACAATCTCTGGTCCATTGTGTAATTGCTCATGCTTATGCTGTAGAATCAATTTCCATGAAATAGAAATGAAATCAGATCCAATGAACAAGTATCTGAGCCTTATTATTTTTTTAATACAAACAACACCCCAATCCTGAAATTGGAGCAGCAACATTTAATCTTAAATCCATTAATTTCAGTCAGTTAGAGGCCTAAGAAATATCTTAGAAGTTGGGATAATTACAAAGCATAATTTGTTCGATATCAATCAAGTTTTATTTTCATGTTTCATATTTCATACAGTTACCATTCTTTCAGAAGTGGATCAGACCCAGATATCTTTGGCTATATAGGTGACTATAGTGTCAAAACCCAAAACCCATATAGGTGACAAAGTGTCAAAACGTCTCATAAAATGATCTTTCAAAATCAACTGCTATACCTGAAGTTTTATGTAGGAAAAGTAGTCAAAGCAGATGAGAAGTATCAATATAGATACTACAGAGCTTTGTTGTCCTGTGTGAAATTTTCATTAGAACAGCAATTATGTTTATGGGTTTTCTGGTGCTTCCAGTGTACCCCAGCTGTATGTGCCCATGATAGGGTCAGGTATGTCTCGGGAAAAGGGTATGTCACAGCTGTCTGGGTAAAGCAGGAAGCCAGAGAAGGTGCTACTGCTCTCGCTGTTGACACACATACCATTACTGTTTATGTCCTTTACCTGTACCCACACTTCGTCACCCATTTTCAGGTGCAGAACCACCTCCTGGGAGACCATACCGAAGTTTATTGGCCCAGTGCTTTTCACGATTGGGGCAAAATTGTGGAAGAGCCCCACTTTGAGCACTTTGTTGAAGACACACAAATTGTAGCTGAAGCTATATGTGCCATTGACAGGAGCCCTGTAGACACCGCTAATGGAGTTGTAGTGAAACTGTATGTTGTAAATGATTATGCTGAAGGGCACAGGTCTGTCTGGACTTGGATTACTGATAGCCAGTCTTGCTGAAAACCCTGATTGGATGGCAGGAGAGCAGGGGCCAGGAACACCTGTTGCTCCTAGTTCTCCTTTTTCACCTTTAGGACCACTTACCCCTTCAAGCCCCCGAGAACCATCATTCCCTTTTTCACCCTTTGCACCAGGAGGCCCAGTAATTCCATTTGCACCTTTGGCCCCGTCCTTGCAATTGCACACACCTTGCTCACCTTGATCTCCTTTCAGCCCATTAAGGCCTGGAACTCCAGGCTTACCCATTTCACCCTGATCTCCCTTTTCGCCTTTCACCCCAGGTTCTCCTGAGCCTCCTGGCAGGCCTCTAGGCCCAACTGATCCTGGTAATCCAACTTCTCCTGGAGGTCCATTTACAAAATCACACATTGGAGGGCAATCCCCGGGTGGTCCAGGAGGTCCTTGGTCCCCTGGCCTCCCTTCCATACCCATGTCTCCTTTATCACCTAAAGAACAAGGAACCATGAAAAAGTCTGCAGGTGTTAATATAGTAGAAAATGTGTCTGCTGATGAAGGCATACTAACCCTTGAATCCACGGTCTCCTATTACTCCCATTGGGCCCAATGGACCCTCATTCCCTTTCATACCTTCGTCACCTTTCTGGCCTTTAAACATTGAAAGTAGAGAAGTGATTCAAAGTCAGAACCCTGACAATTATTGATTTTGTAACAGATTTCTCAGAGTGTCAGATCAACCCATGACGAGTATACTGTGAGAAAGCAGACCTATGATCTGCCAAAAGAACTGTAGGATGTCTGTATTTACCTTTAAGTCCTTGGTATCCTGTAAAGCCTGGTTGACCTCGGGGACCACTTAGACCTCTACTTCCTTGACTTCCAGGTGGACCTGGTGAAAGATATTAAAAGCATGGTGCACCAGACAATTAGAGCTATAAATAGTACAAGATGACATACAAATTTGTGGATCTATGGAGAATCATAGCAAAGGGTTTCTCAATTTCAGTCCTCATAACCGATCATTCTGAGAATCCTTTAATCTCACTTGATCCAACTCACTGTCTTGTGTTGGGAGCAAGGGAACCTCAAAACTGTTTTGAGCAGTTGATTCCCAGTACTGATATTGAGAAACCCTGCCACAGGAATCTGTAAACTGGATAATTACCTGGTAAGCCTCTGTCTCCTCTTTCACCTTTTGGGGCACTGTTAGCTTCTTTGCACAAAGAGCAGGTGCAGAACCAAGGTACTTGATCTGCAGTTGGGGGCACCGGTGCTTCCAAGATCATGTTGCAATATGTCAAGTCTGGCATGTCGAACATGCGGGACCCTTGGAAATTATCTCCACTATTTGGTGGCAAGAGATAACCCTTTGGTAGCATAGGGTAGTCATCTGTTGGAACAGGTATCCCATTGGGTATCTCATATGGCAAATGTGTGCGTGTCTGTGGAGGCCCATCATCCGTTATGTTGTAGTCATGCTGTGGCAAGTGGTTGTCAGGCAGTGGAGGATAACCACCAGCGTCCCAGTATTCAGGGGGAATGGGTCTGTCACTTGAGCCAGGTGGAGGAGGTGTAAAATTCCAATTACCTGTTTTGTTATTTATGAACATTCCTTTTGACAGGGCTGAGGATGCCAGCAAGCCTAAAAATACCTTTATCATCTGGAAGAAAAGAGAGATGAGTAAACGTTTAGAATGTACAAAGGTAACTGACTTAAACCACATCATAAGTGGAGCAAGTACTTTAACCCCAACTTTACATTTCCAAACTATCAAGCAACGGTCACCTCAGATTTCCACCTTGCTATTCATTTCTCAGAGTTTATTCTCAAATATACTACAGCACTTTTGAATTCTTGATTCTGATTGGTCAGAACGTGTTGATTAATTTTTGATAACAGCATCTTTGACAGTCGTGCCAGCTGTAAGGCAAATCCCAGGTTTATATTAATGTGCTTGTTCTAAAATGGTACCGTTTCTATAATAAGTACTACAAATTTGTACAGTGGATGCCCCACATAATCTTAACCAATCTAAGGAATGTCTGTTGTGTTTTACGGTAATAAGCTGAAATTTTCAAGAGAACTGTCACTGAACAACTATCACTTTTTAAAAAAAAAAACTGTCGTCAATGGACGACATCAATGGATAAAAAGTACGACAACGACGGTCTTTAATCAACAAACACTGATCATTTTGCAATAGTGTGTGATAAGCTACATTATTACAGTGAATACACAAATTCCTCTTGGGTGTGCTATGAATTTATATGCAAATGTGCAATAATTTTATGATTTTAATAAAAAAATGATCCTGTCAGTGTCAGTGATGTACAGTGAGAAGTTAACAGATATACTTACGATTTCTGAGAAGTCTAGAGCTGTCATCTGGATGAATTGTTCACAAAGTAAACCATATAACCAGCACTCTGATCAATTTATAAGCCTTGCCTAATAACACTTTTTCGCAGTATGACTTTTCCCCTGCGGGTCTGTAAACAGAGTCGGCGCAGGCCTAGATGCGATACGCTGATGTGCCAGACACGGAATAAATAGACCTTTTTTCTCTTAAAACCTTGCTGGCACTCAACAACATGTTCTGCACAATGATAAGGAAGATAAGGATTGGTTGTTCTCAGCCCTTCCCTTCTCCATCCTCAGGTTTCAGAGACTGGGCTGATGTAAGGATAAGACACCATAAACCATAAAGTGATCCATTTGGGACGACTACTGATGTGGACTCAATTGATGCCCCAATTCATTTTCACAGCCGCTTATTCATGATCAATTGTATGACAAAGTGTCTTTATTTCAATCATTTACAGTTATGAGTCGTGTGCTATTGCAAGCATCATGGACAAATCTGAGGTGTCCTAGAAACACAAATGCAGAGGAATCTTTTGGGAAGAGCTTTAGCCTCTGGGCGAGGCATTGAGAAGTCGCTCTCAGGGCCAGCAAAGCCTCCAGGGGCTGGCCACACCTCACTCTCCCTCCGCTCGGCCATGGAACCCGAGATCTCTTTATTCTTGCTCACTCATAATGAATGAAATATATGGGGCACGCTAATCTGTAAAGCTTTGTGACAAAGAGTTTAATAAAAGGTTAAGGTCTAGCGCTGACATTTGTCCCCATTTCCACACCTCTAGGCCTAAACATCTCCTCGGATGGTATTTTTCTGCACACGACTATGAAAAGCTTTTGTTCAGGTACCTAATGTAAAGGAAACCACTACATGTGCACACGTTCTATACAAATTGTGACATTAGGCAAGCTTCTGTCTGGGTGAAGAACTGGTTATAGATCAAAATTTTGACATTCCAGCTAGCAAAACTGTAATAACATCTAATTACAAGTAATGACATTTTCTTTTTGAACAAGAGCAAAACAAAAATAAGTGAGGAATAAAATACAATGGGGTGTGCTGTTATTGGAAAATAATTAGCGTGCTGGTGAATTTTTTTTCCCCTCTTTATCACAGCAATTTACCGATTACATTTATTTATTAAAGGACGACACATCATACTTTTTATCCATTTATTTTTATCCACAGAAGTTTATAAAGCTCTTGAAGTCTTGAAGTTTATAAAGCCCAGCTTACCAACACCTGCTCGTTGCCAGTTTTTTGGTATTTGCTAATCAATCACAGATCCACTTGTGATTATCAAAATAACATTACACTTTGCGATGTTTGTTATAAACTATGTTTAAATAAATGTAAAAATAGCTACATATTTGCATGGACAAATCTAATAGGTCAATCGTTCTGACCTTAAAATGTAATTTTACCTTCCAAACTCTAATGAAGTTTGCTAACATTCCTAGCTACATGGAAAGGTTTATTATACTAAGCATACTGCATGTAGATAGCTAATGTTCATGATATTTAATGCTAACGATATTTGATTGACATTTCCACAAGACCAATCAGCAGTCATTATCAGTGAATACAGATTAAACTAGAAACCAGAAATTACTTCTACATAGAAAATAAACTCGAGCGTACAGTTTTTGAACACAATATTAGCAGTGATTTGGTCGTTTAGCACGTTGTAAGCTCCAGTGGTTTAGATTTCTGAATTCAAGCTGTCCGGAGGTTAGAGGGCAGGAACAGACTCTCGGTAAGCAAACTAGTCAGTCATTAACACAATTTAAACAGAACGTCCACCATCTCTGCTCTTTATTATTCAGCGTGTAAGTAAAATGGCTGTTTGTTTACTTGGATCTACATTTCCTGATAGTTTGTGTGTCTAGCTGCTTTGTGCTTATTGTGCATATTTCTCCACATAGATCTTCTTTGAGGAGGAACTAAACTGTCTGTTGGTCAGATCTGCGATCTGGTAAAACATATTTACTTTACTTTTAACCAAACTAATAAACTGAGATGGAAAGGTAAAGTCTATGTTCTGTGTATTTTTGCATTGTTTCTATAGTAATATTATTAATATAATAAATAATGATGAGGATTTGGGTGTTGTTATGTCCACAGTGACCATGGCGAGGACGCTTTTCCTCTGTTTTGTGTTGATTTTTCTCTGGGCTGCTTCTGCTGTCTGTATGTCAGGTACGATTTAAAAATCTTTTTTTTTTTTTTTTTTTTAAATCCAGGAATTTTTACATTGAAAAACTGGAGCGACTAAATGCTTTGAGTAGTGAGAAGCTTAGGAATTGTTAAGTAGCTCCATATTTGGCCCTCTACATGCCTGTACAAAATTACTGACAACACAATATAAGCATTAGAAAGCACTTTTTGTCACTGATCTTTCAAAGTGAAAAAACAGCTTTAAAAAAAAAAAAATCAAGCATTTTTTTAAACTTTCCAACCAATTTAGCCAATAATAACGATGACTGGTAAGAGGAGCCTTTTCTGCCAAGTGTGGAAAATATTCCACATCATGGATTTCTACTGTCAAAAAAACTGAATAAAGATATCCTGAGTTTAAGAATATGAATTAGTTTTTTACAGCAGTCGAGAAGCACACAGGCTCCTGCGCTCCAGAAGGGCTAACACCTTTCTGGAGGAACTCAAGCCTGCATCTTTGGAGCGAGAGTGTATAGAGGAGCGGTGTGACTTTGAGGAGGCTAGAGAGATCCACCAGACCAGAGAGGCCACGGTTACTCATTTCTTCATCTTCTAGTTCTTACATCTGTGCTTCTTAACAATGTCTGCAATGATGATATCTGTTCTCCTCCTCTTACAGCTACGGTTCTGGACGGTGTATACAGGTAGGTGTCGGTTTTATTTCATTTAAATTGCAGTCAAAACCACCTAATGTGACCTGATGTGACCATAAAAAGCACAAACTATGATTGTGTATTATTGTTTATTACCTGTCAGATGGGAACCAGTGCATCCCAAATGCCTGTGAGAATGGACTTTGTGTGGATCAGTACAAGAACTACATTTGCTCCTGCAACCCTGGTTTTGAAGGAAAACACTGTCACCTAGGTGAGTTTGAATTACAGGAAGATTTTCAATCAACAGTTTCGACAGTAGAATTTTATAAACATTTTTAATATGTGCTGTGGGATGATGTGTTGTAGCAGTGTTAAAGGAATGCGCCACCCTGTTCATATTGAAATATTTGTGAGTGCTTCTTTTCAACATTTTTCAGCGGACTTTTATTGTCATGTTAATGAGATATTCAGCATAGTGGCTGGTTAGCAATCTATGGTGGTATTAGCATGAAAGCTAAAGCTTTCTGTCTGAGCAGAGTGTCCATATGAGGAGGTCACAGTCTAAAGGACTAAAGCACCGCTGCATCACTGTCCTTAGGTAGAGATGAAGCGAGGGCTTATTCCTACTGCATCCCTTTCAGCAGATAGTGGAACCACATTCATTACAGTAAACCTCAAGTAAACCTTCAGCTCCACTGAAGATCACATACTAATTATAAAGATTAATATGCAAGTCGTTCAGGGTGGATTTTTCCTTTAAGACTGTATTCTGAGGCTGATTTGACCTTCAGTCAGCACACACACCAACTGCTCGGTGGACAACGGAGGCTGTGATCACAACTGCCACGAGACGAAAGACAAGACAGGACGCTACTGCAGCTGTATTAATGGATACAAACTCCATGAAGACTCCAAACAGTGTGCTCCGAAAAGTGAGGACACAGCGATTTTCTTGCTGTAGATGAATTTAAGTCAATTCCAGGTCTCCATATTGTTAATAAGTGTAAACCGTGGCGCATTTGTCTCTTATTTCCAGATCAGCAGTCCTGCGGACAGATTTTGATCGCTAAGTCGTCCTACGCATCAAAGCCTTTAGAAGGTCTACGACCTTGGCTCATGGGTAGTGAAGTTGGCAAAAGGGGAGAGAGTCCTTGGCAGGTATAAGAATAAGCAAGGATCTTGGAGGGAAATTATGGTGGGGATTTTTTTTTTTTTTTGGTTTACTGATGCTTGATGACCATTTGGTTATAACAAAAATTGGTGTTTCTGTACCCACAATTCAAATGATCATAACTTTGCCCAGATAAGTTTGCCTAGATAGTTAATTAGCTCACTGATTCTAGCCTAGTATTGTCAGCATTGAAAATGTACACTTGGCCCAAATAATTGAGTCTGTACCCATGACTGATTTGGGGCTTGTTTGGAAGTGGGGCTCATGAACGCAGGTCGAAGATTTCCTTCCTGACACTGGATTGGTTGCGCAGTTTTATGCACACAGGTTGTTATGGCTCTAGGTTCAACAGTTAATGTTGAACAGAAATTGTAGTGTGCACTAGGAAACTGCTTCATGCACATTTATATTCACTACTGAGGACATTNAGGCATGTTTAAAAGAATATTGAAATGGAGATTCTGATCCAGATAACTTGTATTGGAGTTTTTCAATATGGTGCTATTTATATTTGCGTTTCCTTCTCAGGTCCTTATCTTGAATGCCAACGGAAAATTCCACTGCGGAGGTGTCTTGCTTGATGAAGTCTGGGTTCTCACTGCTGCTCACTGTCTTGAGGGATTCAGCCGTTTCGGTGTCAGACTGGGTTTGTTTTTGGGTTTTTTATTTGCATTTGGTCACTTTTTGATAGTGAAATTTGAAGATTGATGACAGACGAATATAGCACTGACTGTTGAAAAAAAGGCTCCATTAAGGCAACCTGAATGGTTCTTCAATTTGTTCCTACTGGAGAACGTGTAAGCTTTCTATGTAGACTCCTGCAACAGAGGGTTTCCATTTATGAAAATGGAGCAGGTAGAGACCCTTGAGACTAAGACCCTTGAGGAACCCTTTTTTTTCCAGTCGTGCAGAATGAGCAAGTATAGAGTGATTGTCCGCACCTGTGACTGGTTTACAGCAGCCCATTTGCGTGCTTCTTTACCCATTCAGCAGTGGGCTGCAAACCTTACACAGGTGTAGCCAATCTTGGCAGCTGCTTACTGATACATGTGTTTATTTTCTATTGAAATCACCTTTAGGTGAGTACAAACGTTTCGAGTTCGAAGGATCCGAGGTCACCCTTCCTGTGATGAAAATTGTCCCCCACCCACAATACAATAGCCTAAC
>CM074965.1:16972272-16983176 GCA_037577455.1 Pangasius macronema | reverse complement strand
AGCATCAAGGACGCGTGCCATGGTGACAGCGGCGGCCCCATGATGACGCTATATCGCAACACGTGGTTCCTCGTCGGTCTCGTATCTGCAGGCGAGGGGTGTGGCCACACGGACAAACTGGGCATCTACACCAAAGTCTCCAATTACCTGGAGTGGATTAATAGTGTGAAAAACCAGCAGTGACCTAATCTTATCATTTCAGATCTGTTCTGCCTGTCATTCCAGATGTAGTTAGTCTTTAACTTTAGTATCTTCTTTTTACTAAAAACAAGTCTCCACTCCCCAAACTTTCAAATCAAATCAATATCGTCCCTACTGTGCACAAAGTTAATAAATCTTTTTGTTAATAATTTTCTTTTAAATAATAAAATATTAGTAATGACTCACCATACTGTTCCACATCATTAACTACTGAAGAGCAGCACAGTGACTCTTCAGTCATTAGTCATGAGTTTCACTTTATTGCTTAAACACATATTCTTATAGTTAAAATACATGCAAACAGCATTCTTAAACGATTCATAGAACCTGGAGCTGTTATTGTACACTTAATTAAATGAATTTAATTAATTCAATTAATTACAATATAATATAATTACTTAAAACAAGAAAATAAAATAATAATAATAATAATAATAAACTGAAAAAAACATTAACATCAGCATGCTATTTGTCCGTATTGCATAAAACACAGAAGGTTAAAAAAAAAATGTGTCACTTTTTTTAAATAAAGTAAATCATGAAAAGTCAATGTCATAATTTTATTATTTACTTTAGTGTTTCAAATTCATTTCTCTTTATGGTACTTTATGCTTTACAGTAATGTCTTAGCCCAGTTATCATTCTCGAATTTGGGTAATCCCTTGAATTTCTGAACTCAAGCTGTCCGGAGGTTAGAGGGCAGGAACAGACTTGCAGTACACACATTAGTCAGTCATTAACACAATTTAAACAGAACATCCACCATCCCCGCTCTTTATTTTTCAACATGTAAGTATAATATGATTATCTGATTATTTTTTTTGGATCTACATTCAGACGTTTCTTGATCATTTGTCTCTCATAACGGAGTCTGAGGAACAGGGACACGACTAAAAGAGTTACAGCGCTAACCTACAATTTCATGTATTTCTCTGACACGTAGATATTCTTTAATAAAGAAACAGACAGTGTGTTGGTCAGATCTCCCTAGTAAGACATCTTCCTTTTGCGTTTTAACCAGGATTATCAAACACATAAACTGAGATCTATGTTCTGTGTATGTTTGCATTGTTTCTATATTAATATTATTATGAGGACTTGACTGTTGTTGTGTCTGCAGTGACCATGGCGAGGACTTTCCTCTGCTTTGCGCTGATTTTCCTCTGGGCTGCTTCTGCTGTCTGTATGTCAGGTACGACCTGAAAATGAAAATTGCTCCATGCATATCCAGAATTATTGCCACCTATGGGCAATATAAGCAAAAAAAAAACATAACATTTTTAAATTTGATCAAATATTAGCTGATCCAAATATTCTGTATTTGTATTTAAACTGGAAATAAGCATCGTCTTTTTTGTTGTTTTTGGGAGACCCGAGCAGAACTATTCTGCCATGTGTACAATGTGTAGACTGTGTGAGCGATGGAGCAGTGGAATCATAAATACGTGCACACCACTGTTAACATGTTTACCACACAAAGACTGAGAATGAAGAAAATGCGTCTCCCCCATTTTGGGCTAGTTTCAAGTCTTTTTTTGTGTTTTTTTATTAGTTGAGTTGGGATGGGGATTTTGCTGAAAAATGGCAACCGTGACGGTGAAGTGAAGTGTGGCCAAATATGGTGTTTGGTGTACTCGGAATTTGTGCCCTGCATTTAACCCATCCAAGTGCATACAAACAGTAGTGAACACCCACACACACACACACACACACACCCACACACACCTGGAGTGGGCAGCCTTTTTCGCTGCGGCCCCCGGGGAGCAGTTGGGGGATCGGTGCCTTGCTCAAGGGTCTCACCTCAGTCGTTGTATTGAGGGTGGAGGAGAGCGCTGGTCATTCACTCCCTCCACCTACAATCCCTGCCGGACCCGAGACTCGAACCCACGACCTTCAGGTTCACCTTCGGGTTACAAGTCCAACTATCTAACCATTAGGCCACAACTGCCCCTATATACTTATATATACCTATATATGAGCTATACCTATATATTTTGTGCCTTTAAAGCTCCACCTGAAAGTAAAAACCTTGTTCTTATGTCTAATGTACACACCTAGTCTGAACATGAAGCTTTCTGGAAAGCTTTCTAAAAAAAAAACAAAAGAAAAAAAAAAATCTCCTGATTTTAAATTAGTTTTTTACAGCAGCCCAAAGGCACACATGCTCCTGCGCTCCAGAAGGGCCAATTCCATTCTGGAGGAACTGAAGTCTCCATCTTTGGAGCGAGAGTGTATTGAAGAGCGATGTGACTTTGAGGAAGCTAAGGAAATCATCAAGAGCAAAGAGGCCACGGTTAGTCATTTCTTCTGCATGTGTGCTTCTTCAAAACTATAGCAATATCTGACAATGTCTGCTCTTCTTCTCTTACAGTTAGAGTTCTGGACGGTGTATGCAGGTGAGTGTTGGACTTATTTACAGTAAATTGTGGAATATTCATCTAAACCACATAGTATGTTTGTGTATTATTGTTTATTATGTTTCAGATGGGAACCAGTGTGTCCCGAATGCCTGCAAGAACGGGTTTTGTGTGGATCGTTTCCGGTCCTACAGTTGCTCCTGCAAACCTGGCTTTGAAGGAAAATACTGTCAACTATGTGAGTTTGAATTACAGAAGGCTAAATTGTTGGTTGGTGCTATCAGGTCAGGTTTCACCAAGAGCTTCTTTTCTCACTCCCCAAAGTTCAGTATCGTATTAATGTGAAATCCAGTGTAGAAGTAGCAAAAACACTGGTGCAAGAGCTGTATAATGTAGGAAACAATTAAAGAAAAAACAAATAGACCAATACTTCAATGAATAATGGTTTAAATAAAAAAGTCAGTTCAAAATTGTATTACAGAATGGTAATTATAAAGATTAATATGCAAGTCGTTCAGGGTGGATTTTTCCTTTAAGACTGTATTCTGCGGCTGATTTGACCTTCAGTCAGCACACACACCAACTGCTCGGTGGACAACGGAGGCTGTGATCACAACTGCCACGAGATGAAAGACAAGACAGGACGTTACTGCAGATGTATTAATGGATACAAACTCCATGAAGACTCCAAACAGTGTGTTCCGAAAAGTGAGGACACAGCGATTTTCTTGCTATAGATGAATTTAAGTGCATTCCAGGTCTCCATATTGTTAATATTTGACCTTTTTAGTACAGAGATAAAGAGATGCACAGTGCTGCCTTCAGTTAGCATTAAACAACATGGTATCCATGTCTCTGATTTCCAGATCACCAGTCTTGTGGACAGATTTTGATCGCTAGGTCATTCTACTCCTCAAAGCCCTTTCAAGGTCTACAACCTTGGGTCATTGGTGGTGAAGTTGGCAAAAGGGGAGAGAGTCCTTGGCAGGTATAAGAGTACAAACAAGGATCTTGGAGGAAAATGTTTTTTTTTTTGGTCTGTCCATTCTTCATAATGATGACTTGATTATATGCTAGCCTAGTACTAGCAGTGTTGTACATTAGAGTGTTTCACACTTGGCTCAGATACTTGACCACCAATTGACCAATTGACCAATTCTGCATTGACACCATTGACCAATTCTGCATTTGTTTGGGGGCAGGGATTATACTAGTGGGTTCATTTTCACATAGAAGAATTGCCTCTAAACTTTGTATTGATTGACCTATAGGATTGACTATTCTATAGGTCACTTTTGTCAAAGTCAACATTACACCCCCCTTCAATTCTATGTTTTTATTTATCAGCATGTAAATAACGATTGGGTGGTCCTCAGCAACTTCTATAAACAAACAAATAACCTCAAATAACACAACAGCATACAATATGTAGTCATTTTTTTTTTTACCAAAAAGTAAATCGACATTTACAGAAACCAGGTGGGAAAAAATAAGTACACTCTTCCTACTTCCACAATCATTAAGAGAGTAGTTAGCAGCCAGGTGTTACTAAAGAAATGCACAAGAATAGTTAATCATCAAGAAGTGTGACTACCTCTATAAAAGCAGAACTTTTTGCAGATTGGTTTTCTGGAGCACTCAGGTGTGTGTCTACATCATGCCAAGAAGAAAGCCATGACGCCAGAGAAGCAATTGCTGCTGCTTAACTATCTGGGAAGGGTTATAAGGCCATCTCCAATCAATTTGAAATTCACTATTCTACAGTGAGAAGGAATGTTTACAAATAGAGATCCTTCAAGACAGTTGCCAAACTTAACCAGAGTGCGCATTCCAGCACATTCAGTCCAGGGACAGACTGTTTAATTCTCAAAGATATAAAAAAAAAACAAGAGCTAGATCATGTGACCTACTGGCCTCTATAAGCACATTAAATGTTTATGTTGTTGATGAACAAACCACAAATGTTCTGGACTGATGAGATCAAGGTGGAGATGTTTGGCCATTATGCACAGCTTCATGTATCACCACAAACACCTCATAATAACTGTCAATCCTGGTGGTGAAGGGGTGATGATTTGGGCTTGTTTTGCAGCCACAGGACCTGGGAAACTTGCGGTCATTGAGACAACGAAGAACTCCACTTTATATCAGAATATTCTTGAAACAAATGTGAGGTCATCTGTCCAGCAGCTTAAGCTGGTCTGAAATTGGGTCATGCAACAGAATAATAATCCCAAGCACACCAGCAAAACAACATCTGAATGGCTAAAGAAGGCAAAAATAAAGGTGTTGGAATGGCAAAGTCAAAGTCCAGACCTCAAAGTCATTGAGATGCTGTGGCGGGATCTTAAGGGAGATGTACATAAATGAATGTCCTCATATATCAATGAACTGAAGCAATGTAGTAAAGAAGAGTGGGCCAAAATTTCTCCAAATTAGTGTGAGAGACTAAAAAAACTCAAATTACTTCAAATTAGTGTTGGTAATAATGGTTCTACATGTTACTGAATTATAATGTGTACTTAGTTTTCCCACCTGGCTTTTGAATGTTGGTTAGTTTTTGGGGAAAAATAACTACATTTTGAAATCCATTGTGTTTTTTTTTTGTTGTCACCTGAGGTTATTTGTTTGTTTATAGAAGTTGGCAAGGACCATACAGTTGTTATTTAGGTCTTCATAAATAAAAACATACAGTAGAACTGAAGGAGGGTGGACTTTCTTTTTCTCATGGCTATACTTGATGTTGACGCCTTGCAATCATCCATTGAAATGGTTGTCTCCTAAGCATTTTAAAGTAAATACAGTGTGCAAAGAGTCAAGGAAATGGTCAACATGGAAGTTGACAAGCGCTTGTTTAAAATAGTACTGAAATGAGGGTTCTGATTCACAAAGACCATGATGAAGCTTTTCAACATAGTACTAATTATATTTGTGTTTCTTTCCTAGGCTCTTATCTTTAGTCCCAAAGGAAAATTTCAGTGTAGCGGCGTCTTGATTGATGAAGTCTGGGTTCTCACTGCTGCTCACTGCCTTGAGAGATTCAGCCGCTTCAGTGTCAGACTAGGTTTGTTTTTTGTTTTTTTTTTTTTGTTATAGTAGATTTGCTTTTGGCAAATCTTTATTAATGACGTGTTAATCTTTAGGGAAAAAAAAGGTCCCATCCAGCAACCTATTTGTTCTTCTTGGAGAACCCCTAAAGATTCTATGTGGAATCCTACAACTAGGAGTGGGCAATCTGGCAAGAATATTTTTCATTTGATTGTCCAAATGTGTATGAAGAAGAAAGGAATATAAATAGGGTGCTATAACCCACACACAGGTGTAGACAATCACTTGTTACCTGCTCATTCTCTATGACTTGCCCATGCCCCCTGCTGCCACACAGTAATGTAAATAACTGTCATCTGCATTACATTCGTGATGCCCTTTATTTTCCGCATGTCATCACACACAATGAAATGTACACATCACACTTGCTTATTCACAATTGCTTTCTAGTTTATCATGTTACGTGAGAATGGATCTCAATCTAGCTGCAGACATTTTTTTAGTCTACTGTTCACAGAAATTTATTCACAAGCTAGGGTTAGGGTTAGGGTTAAGGTTTCAAATTAGTGGATGGGAGGTTAGCAATGATGCTGTATTTTTCATTTTTTGTGTTTTGGTGTGATGTGTAACTGGTACTGTTAATTCGAGAGTGAGCTGGTGAACCCTTTTTGAAGTTTTGCTTCTATTGGTAAATCATTGATCTGAAGATTCTTCAAGTACACAATAAACATCAGTGGAAGTGGCTTTGTGGCCAAGTGTGGTGACCCATACTCAGAATTTGTGCTCTGCATTTAACCCATCCAAGTGCACACACAGTAGTNCTCCCCCCACCTACAATCCCTGCCAGACCCGAGACTCGAACCCACGACCTTCGGGTTCACCTTCGGGTTACAAGTCCAACTCGCAGACCATTAGGCCACGACTGCCCCATGTCTGAAGAGCAACACCAGTCTCCTGGATCCTGACTCACTCTTGCCAAATTTCTAACAAAGCTACATACCTAAACTGTGTGTCATGTTATGCTAGCTGATTGACGTTGAACATGGAATGAATTTGGTAATCTATAAAACACTAACGTGAAGCAAAATAAGATTGTTATGTAGCGCAGAAATGAACAATTCATGTAAACTTGTAAGCATATTCCTTGGACAGAACCATAGTTTGGTCTACCATGCCTATCAACATTTTATGGCACACAGATCCTGTGAATTACTGGATTGCCAACATGATCAAGGACACTTATGATGCTGCCCTTATATTTGGTCAAATTATGGTGTGCAGCTATGCAAATGCTGTATAAAAATGCAGAAAAATGTGTTTATTTTCTAGGTAAATGACCATTCCCTCCCTTTAGGTGACTACAAACGTTTCAAGTTCGAAGGATCCGAGGTCACCCTTCCTGTGATGAAAATTGTCCCCCACCCAAAATACAATAGCCTAACGGTGGACAATGACATAGCTCTGCTGCGTTTGGCATCGCCCGTAACATTCAGCACGTACATCGTCCCCGCCTGTCTGCCGAGTCAAGACCTGGCCGAGCGCGTGCTCCACCTCAATGGCACCATGATGGTGGTGACAGGCTGGGGCATGGATAAAGAAGGGACAGTGCCATACAGCTCGGATCTCAAACACATCAGCGTGCCAGTGGTGGAGCAATCCGAGTGTGCACGCCACATGGTCACCAACCTGACGGAGAACATGCTGTGTGCCGGCAGCATCGGGAGCATCAAGGACGCGTGCCATGGTGACAGCGGCGGCCCCATGATGACGCTATATCGCAACACGTGGTTCCTCGTCGGCCTCGTATCTGGGGGCGAGGACTGTGGCCACACGGACAAACTGGGCATCTACACCAAAGTCTCCAATTACCTGGAGTGGATTAATAGTGTGAAAAAGCAGCAGTGATCGATTCTTGTTGCTTTAGACATGTTCTGTCTGTCATTCAGTTACAAATCAATATCATCCTTACTGTGCACAAAGTTAATTATGACAATCCACTATTATTATAAAGTCCAAAGTTGGATAGATAGGAGAACTTGTTAAGTGGCTGCTCAAAAACCCTAATTAGACTTGTAGACAGTGCTACTATGAATTAGTGGTAGCTCAGTGGTTAAGCTCTTGGAATGCTGATTGGAAGGTTGTGAGTTCAAAATCCAGCACTGTCACTTGAGCAAGGCCCTTAACCCTCAACTGCTCAGTTGAGATAAATGTAAGTTACCCTGTATAAGGGTGTCTGCCAAATGTTGTAGAGCCCTGTTCAATCCAAATTCTCAGAAATTGTATACCAAATCTATGTCCGTCTGATCAGTATAGCCCCATCAGGATATATACATCTGTGATTTTGTCTGCTGCTTCTCACCTTACTTAGTCGTCTCATGCACGAATATCCACTTCCAGATTCACGAAAATGATCTCAACTTTTTATGGGCCTTATTCAAACTTCTGCATATTAGCAGGAGAAAGGAAATAAAGCCACTTATTATTCACATATGCCCTAATATAATTTTAGTTTACTATTAAATAAATGAATGAATTAACAGGTGTATCATTAGTAAGCTCTTTAATGATTTAACATTAGATGCTACCAAATAAATAAAAACGATCACACGACTATGTGTGATGCAATCAACCAGATTCGTAGCAAAACAAATGAGAGAATCTGGTCCCTACTGTGTTCTACTTATTACTTCATTTGTTTTGCTTTAGAGATTTTAAAATGAACTCATTGCTTGACGTTGAACCAGAGATGTTAATAGGATGTTTATAAAGCTTCTGTGTCGAATGATCTTGTACTGTGACTTTTACAAACTCACTAACACTGGCGACTCCTTCCAAAATCGTTCAATAAACATCTCCTTACAGAAAATTCCACAATATCAGTGACTATATGTTTCTTGTTAATCAAAAACACATTTTATAATCAGGTTATTCCTAGCCATAGATTATTTTGTCTGGAAACATTAGCAGTGATTTGATCGTTTAGCACGTTGTAAGCTCCAGTGGTTTAGATTTCTGAATCCAAGCTGTCCAGAGGTTAGAGGGCAGGAACAGACTCTCAGTAAGCACATTAGTCAGTCATTAACACAATTTAAACAGAACGTCCACCATCTCTGCTCTTTATTATTCAGCATGTAAGTATAATGGTTACTTGATTGTTTATTTGGCTCTACATTTAGAAGCTTATTGATATTTCATCTCTGAGTGTCTAGCCGCTCTATGCTTATATACAGATTATTGGAAACTGATAATGCAGTTTGAGGAATAGGGACACGGCTAAAAGAGTTACAGCTCTAACCTTCAATTTCTGATGTATGTATTTCTCCATCTAGATCTTCTGGGAGAAAGAAACAGACAGTGTGTTGGTCAGATCTGCTATCTAGTAAGACATCTTTTCTTTGCTTTTTAACCAGTATTATCAAACTCAGACGTGGCGGTAAATCCAGAATAATTTACGCTCCAATCCCACCCTCTTTCTGTTTTGTTTAAAATGTTCCCTGCATTTTTGCATTGTTTCTATATTAATATTATTTATATAATAAATAATAATGAGGATTTGACTGTTGTTATGTCTGCAGTGACCATGGCAAGGACTTTCCTCTGCTTTGCATTGATTTTCCTCTGGGCTGCTTCTGCTGTCTGTATGTCAGGTACGACCTGAAAATGGAAACTGCTACATGCAGATCCAGAATTATTGGCACCTTTGGGCATTATAAGCAAAAAAACATAAATAACATATTAAAATGTGTCTTTTTTCTTTATTTATTAAATTTTTTGGCGATCTGAGTGGAGATATTCTGCCCTTTGCACAGCATGCGAGCTACGTGTCAGATCTATGAATAAAGCAGAAATGCGTGCACACCATTGTTAACTTGTTCTCTACACAAAGACTGAGTAAAAAAAATAACATCTTCTCCCTGTCCAATGCCTGCTTTGATTTGGCTAATTTGAAGTATTTTTGTGCATGTTTTGAGTTGAAGTTGGGATGGGAATTTTGTTGAAATCTGGCAACCCTGCATGAGAGCTTCATTCTTGGTGCATTTTCAAGATCCACATGAAAGTAAAAACATTGTGCTTGTGCAACTCAGTCCAATACACACACCATAAAGCTAGCTGACAAGCTTTCTAAAGTAATAATAATAATAATAATAATAATAATAATAATAAATGAATAGTACACGTCCTATTCGTATCTCTATTCGTATTTGTTTAGAACTGTTCAATCCGAGTAATATACACATATTCAGTTCCATATATTCCACTTTATGGTATCAGGCCCTAATAATAAAAAGCTGTTGATTTTTTAGTGTATGGATCAGTTTTTTACAGCAGTCCAAAGGCACACATGCTCCTGCGCTCCAGAAGGGCCAACTCCATTCTGGAGGAACTGAAGTCTCCATCTTTGGAGCGAGAGTGTATAGAAGAGCGATGTGACTTTGAAGAGGCTAAAGAGATCTACCGAACCAAAGAGGCCACAGTTAGTCATTTCTTCCTCTTATGATTCTTACATCTGTGCTCCTTCACAATGCAATATCAGATAATGTCTGCTCTTCTTCTCTAACAGTTAAGGTTCTGGACCATTTATGAAGGTGAGTGTTGGGTTCATTTAAGGTAAAGTTTGGCATCATCATTTAAACCACATGCTTTTTAGTGTATTATCGTTTATTATGTGTCAGATGGGAATGAGGGTGTCCCAAATGCCTGCAGGAAAGGAGTTTGTGTGGATCTGTACAGGTCCTTATATTTGCATCCTGGCTTTGAAGGAAAATACTGCCATCTACAAGAGTCTGAATTCCAGAAGGATTTTAAATAAATATTTCAACATTGTTTTGAGAGTAGCACTTCATAAATATTTTCAAATTATTTATTGTAGGAAAACTCCACTCTGAAACATATGAATTATTTTTATTTTTAAAATATTTTAATATAAAATAGCACCAGAATCACTAAACATACCACAACACATATTGTGATTCTGGTGCTAATTTGTTTTTAGGTGCTGTCAGGTCAGGTTTCACTGTTAGCTTCCTCAGCATTTTCAAACCATGTTTAACATCATATTAATGATAGATTCACCATAGAAGTAGTGGAGATGTTGCTGCAGACGTTGGGGTCAAAGTCCCAGAATGCAACGCAGCTACACAAAGCAGCTACAAGCTATAAGTTAATAAAACTTGGATGCCACTGAAGATCACATATTAATTATAAAGATTAATATGCAAGTCATTCAGGGTGGCTTTTTCCTTTACAACTGTATTCTGAGAGTGATTTCACCTTCAGATAGCAAACACAGGAACTGCT
>CM074965.1:16903991-16966020 GCA_037577455.1 Pangasius macronema | reverse complement strand
TATCACATTTTATATATATATATATATATATATATATATATATATATATATATATATATATATATATAATCTTCCATTCCACTCTTCGGAAAGACTGTCTCTCACTTCTGACTCATCTGAAGACCTTTACTCTTACAGCCTAATGGCTGTCATTTTAAATCCGTAATGTATAGCCGTGTACTTTAAATGTTACTGACAGAATCCGGCTACTGCCCTTAGACTTCCACTATAAGTGATGTTCTAGTAGCTGTTCTTTTTCAGTAGAAAGAAACAAGACAAAATCTTCATCCATGATAATCATACATAGGCCACAGAAGGAAAGTGCATTATGTTTTTATTATAGGCCACCGTCAGAGGAGGAGTATGTAAGGAATAATCAAGGAGGGGCTGTGATGTTGCCTGATGTGACGTTGTTGATTATTACATTTATCATCCAATAACAGCATGCTCTAAAACCTTTTACTCCTCTTATTTATAGTTATTTCTGATATTATGGTATGACTCTGAAACAAGGAACTTCCTGCTGTCACTTACTTTAAACTGAAATGGCAAAGCCGTCCGTCCTGAAGACCGTGCCGTGTCAGAAAACTTAAAGGTACACTTTTAACTGTTACAAAGCACTGACACTGGAGACTCCTTCCTAAAATATTAAACATCTCCTCACAGAAACCTTCACCGAGCAGCAATGATACACGTCCCAGTGTCAGCTGCTGCTAGGGAAACAATAACGAACAGCACAATCGTTATATAAACCTGTGAATTTCCGACAGCACTAAATTGCCGCAATAGAAAGTGAATCAACGCCTTCTGACCAATCAGAAATCGAGTATACGACACTGCTGAAAACCATGGGGTAGTAATCAGAGGGTTCATATGAAGTGCTTACAATGGGGTAAAGGCCCAGTGTGAGGAAAAAACATCCAGAGCTGCAATGCCTGCTGGCACGGGTCATGTGAACTGATCCAGACAAACAACAAACAAACAAACAAACAAACAGCACCCCCAGTGAAACGGCTGCCCGAAGCTCGAGCTCATGTAAACAAGATGAGTATACGTAGTGCTGCTGTAAACATATTCAGAGTAATGAATGTATCCTGATACTTGGGCTGGATAAAAATATATCTTCAAGACTTTACATACAGGTTTGCACTGCAGAACAGAACCGTTCACCTGAACTCGATAATATTTACATAAATAAATCATTTAACACCGAAAGATTTACTCATGCTGATTTAAAAATTTTTAAACGGGACACCTACAATATCTCAGAAAAGTGTGATATCATTTATCAAAATGGCATCCTCACATTTCCAAAACCAACATGATACTTAAATATTTTCCACGAGACACATAATCCTAGTATTTCATCTTCCTTTAAAAGTGCCACATTTAACAGAGAGGTAATAAAAATAAATGTCACTAATTAGCAAAGAAAACAAGTCTTTAGTACTGCACAAAAATGCAGTGTTACAATAATCCAAATTCAACATTCCAGCATAAGTGTGAAGGATTGTGAAGTATTTTATCATGATATTTTATATGAATATCATATATCATATCACATAATATTGCCGAGCTCTTAATCTGAATGAACACGATATTACGCTTCTCATGCACTATCCAGCCCAAAGACACGCACAGTATTATCATTACGTATTATTAAAACCATTTCTCTTTAATAAGGAGTAGAAACAGACAAGTAAACACTGCTTTCTTGCAGAGATCCGCGCAGTTTAAAGACATTAGAGAACAGATCATAAGACGAGATGAAAGAAATCCGGTGAGAAAGCTCGAGCTTGTCGATCAGCAGCGTATTTGGTTATCGCTTAACAGCAAAGCGAGTGTGACCGATTTCATTACAGGTTGAAGGAGGTGTATTAGGTATGTGGGGGAAAAGGGGAGACGACTATGTCGGATGAACCAAATTACTCGCTTCCTGATGATCCGAATGATCCGTGACTCTGTACGGAAAAGGCTCGGCCGCGGCTTAGGAACCTTCTGTAAAAGGGTTTTCACAATTTTCTACGCATGCACGGCGCTGACGCTAAATATTGTTCCTCGTTTCTGCTGATGCTCATGTCGCAGTAAACAATCACATCCGTGAGCTTTGCTGCCGTTGAGGAAAAAGAGAAGAAAATGTGCCGTACTTCAAGATCTGAACTGAGCACGTTGCGGATAAAGACTCATGACTTTAGCTTCGAACGAAAAGTCATTTTGGCCCAAGTATAGATATTTTTTGCCGATTCGTACACATTCTGTTGGCAGAAGAGAATCATAGCGATGAGTGTTGTTGTGGTGGAGGATGAATAAGAGAGAAAATGTGCTGGTTCGACATCAGGTTTGAGGATTGGAGCTCAGCACTTTGGGAGAAATTAGCATTGAAAACGCCCAAACGTGGATATTTCTGCTGACTCGTACACATTCCTACTTGCATAAAGACTTCACAATTGAGTTTTGTTGTAGCTGAGGATGAATAAGTGGAAAAAATGTGCTGGTTCAACATCAGGATTTGAGCTCAGCACTTTACGAGACATTGGATAAGTCTGATCTAATTATCCACGGCCTAACCGTAGACGTTTCTGCTGATTTGTACGCATTCTGCTCGCATAACAGAAGCCTAAACGTGAGTTTTGTTGAGTTTGAATATGAGTAAGAAGGACAAATGTGCTGATTTTGGTCCGAACGTTGAACTTTCTGCTGATTCGTACGCATTCCGCTTGCATAAGACATTCACGATGATGGATTTTGTTTCAGGATGAAGAAGAGAGAAAACGTGCTGCTTCAACATCAGGTCCGACGATCAGGATTGAGGATTTGAGCTCAGCACTTTGGGATGAATTAGCATTTTTAAAAAAATAACATTTTGGCCCAAACGTAGATATTTCTGCTGATTCGAATGAGTTCCTGCTTGCATAACAGACTCACAAATGCGAGTTTTGTTGAGGTTGAGGATGAATAAGCGAGAAAACGTGCTGCATCAACATCAGGTCTGAGCATCCGGTCTGAGGATTCGAGCTCTGGGCTTTGGGATAAAGTCTGGCTCAATTTAGCTTTAAAAAAAAAAAAAAAAAAAAAAAAAGTTGGTAGTCTTTCCCACATGAGGTGGTGGAGGAATGAAGGGTACGAATGAAGCTTTTTTTTTATAGAGTCCACCACCACTAAAGAATGCAAGTGTCACTCTAATTATGTGTTTGAGGGGAAAAGCCAGAAAGACAGAAAGAAAGACAGAAAGACAGAAAGAAAGACAGAAAGACAGAAAGACAGCATTGTCCCAGAATAGCAGAAGACTTGTGTTGACAAGTAAACAAGCCTGCAACACACCCTGGGCTCGTGCTTGGAGAATGCCATGTCACACTTCTCAACACACTGCATTCATTATAAATGATGATTATTATTAGAAAGCAGCCATTTGCATATATGTGTGTGTGCGTGTGCGCATGTGTGTGTATGTGTGTTGAAAACCAAGAGCATTTGAATACAGCTGAGATTTTTTTTTCCTTCTACTTACATAACGGCGCAACTTTTTTTCCGGCGGAGACTTTCTGAGCCAGCCCGAGCACACCACATCCCCTCCACTCATCTTCCCTCCGTGTCCCAGGCGCTTGTGGAGGCGTTTGATCTGCGGGAAGTGGACGGAGTCGCCGTGTGAGTGAGAGTTACAGTGTAACCCGCTCAGCTCCAACACACGTACACGAAAAATTAGCTTCAGTGGCTCCAGGCGCGTGCACTCCTCCAAACTCCTGCCTGCTAGTCTAACTCCTTTTTCTTTTTCTTCTCGTTTTTTTTTTGGGGGAGAAAAAGAGCCTGTGTCAGTCTAAATGCACCCAGAAAACGTAGAAACACCTATTATCCGTGTAGAGGGAGCCTCTTTCAGGTTTCGACACTTGGAAAGTGGGAATAATCCGCTGTTTTTTCTCTTCACGCTCCAAGTTCTTCGACGAAAACGCGCTCGGGGTTTTATTTTTTTGTTTTTTTTAAACTAAAGCTAAATATCTCCAGCGCTTTTTTCCCTCAGTTTTCCCACACATGGTGGTTTTCTGGAGCTTTCCGAGCTCCAAGCCGCTCTTTTTTCCAACTAATTGCCCCAGTTTCGTCGACCTTGCCTCCAGTTTCGCTCGGTGACCGACGCGCATAAACGTCGATACTTTTCCCTCAAAACTCAACCTCCCTCCTTCTGCCTGTGGAGGAGGACAGGGAGACGCCGAGCAAGAAAAAAAAACACACACACAAAAAGCCCAAGGAGCAGAGGATTATGGGAAATGGAGTCGACAGGTGCCGCCCTTGCAAGCTGCCACAGGGATTTGGTTTTTCTCTCCACTTATTCTTTGTATGTGTGTGAACAAAAACTGCCCACTTTTAACCAACAAAACAGCATTTTCATTCAAATGGCGATATTCATGGGGATTATTGAACTTGTTGATTGCCACTCTCAAGGTTTAAGACTACAATTCCCAGCATGCAGTTAGGCGGGCATCCCGACAATTAAATCTTATTAAAAATACCAGGGAGACTTATCACTTTTTTTTTTTTACCAGCCTACTGAAGACATCAAAGAGCTAACACACGAAAGTACCTACAGTTATATACTCACACACAGACACACACACACACACACACACACACACACACACACACACACACATATATATAGAGAGAGCATAAATTTAGATTTCATCCTAAAGCAACTAACTTTTAACTAATGATTATTCAAAGAATTTTAATAAATATGAATAAATAATATTTATTAATGTAATATTTAAGAAATATAAATAAATTAAATAAATATATAAATATCATTGGTATTATTACTGTTGCTACTACTACTACTACTTAATAATAATAATAATAATAATAATAATAATAATAATAATAATTCCTTCCCTCATCTTTAGTATTCACTTTACCCTCGTCAGGATCGTAGTGGATCCAGAGACTATCCCGGGAGCACTGGGTGCAAGGCAGGAGAATGGACTCCTGATGGGACGGCAGTCCATCCCAGGGCATTATGTAGACACTCTCTCACTCCTAGGGCCAATTTAGTGTAGGCTAAATCATGTTTTCGGACAGAGGGAGGAAACCTGAGAACCCTGAGGAAACTCCACACAGGCAGTAACTTGAGCTCAGGATCAAACCCAGGACCCGCTGTGCCACTCTGCCGGCCAGTGAGGATGAGGATGAGGATGATTATTATTATTAGTACTAGTAGTAATATTGTTGTTGTTTGTTTGTTTAGAGAAAAAGAACTAATTAAAACAAGTCTCAGATAATATGCACCAATTTAAATGCAGATGTACCAAAAATAAAAGCTATAAAAATCCCTATTAATCTATAAATTCACTGCCCCAAATTCATGGTGCCATTTGTTTCAGTACAAACTGTAAATCTTACTGAACTGTGTAGCCAAAAAAATTAAGAAAGGGCCTAATGGCCTGTGTGTGTGTGTGTGTGTGTGTGTGTGTGTGTGTGTGTGTTGTTTTTTTAATGACATACTGTACCGGCTATTTACTGAAAACCTTTAAAAATATATCAATCATAACATCAGTGATTTAGATATATGATAACATGAAATGAGCTGTTGTGAATAAAATCCAAATCCAAACAAACACAAAACCATGTAAAGAATTGACTCTGACCCTGTGCGTATTTCTATTTACACAATACAAAGCTTATTATTTTCATCTAATTGTGATATTTGCCTTTTTGATAACAAGACAATGAGCTACTTCTGTAACTAATCCCATAGTGTTTAGTAGGCACTGTGAGCATCCTCACCCACCTCCAGTTTAAATCAGAATCTTGAACCATGTAACATCAGTGCTTTATGACATGATACAATGATACAATCATGTTAAACACATTGTGCAGCTCTGTAACTTTCCCTGTTAGGACACAAGGTCTATTGTGTTGGTTTCTATAGAGAAGCGAGGAGCAGCGGTTGAATGTGCCTGAGCCAGTGGTGCATGCAGGGATTTGTGTCCATGTGAAACCGGAATGTGTGGAATGCTGTTGTACTGGAAAACGCCTTCTCCAGTCAAGCCTGCTAACAAAGTCTCCTAACTGCTTACTCAGGACTTTCTGAAACACAGCCCACCCCGACAACCACGTCGGGACGATGTCTTTGCATGTATGATTCATTCAGTGAGCACATTATCCACTAGTCATCTGTTTGACACGGTTTATAGTGTTGATGAAAGAGTTGTAGCTGTTGTATTCATGCATTTATTTGTTTACTTGTTTGGTTATTGTGGTTGTTAATTATTGAAAAAAAAATTAAATAGTGGTACACATACAAGCAACACACCTTTCGTTTCAAAATGTATAAAAGATTGCACATATAGTGGACTAGAATAGCAGTAAAGCACACTTTCAGTTGCATTTATAAAAATAAATAATAATAAAAATAATAATAATAGTAAATGTAATGTAATTCTGAATAGATTTGTAATATTATTGTTCACTTTCATTAAGTTTCAAGTTTCAAGTTTAATTTATTTATATATCATTATTTATAACAGCAGCAGCTGACCAATGTGCTTTACAGCATAAAATAAAATAAGTAATAAATAAAACATAAAGTTAATAAATAAAATCACAACTAAAACCAAATTACATCAATGACTCTATTTTAAAATATAACAAAATATAAGAAATAAAACCCGGATTACCATCAAGTCAAAAACAGAGGTGGAACATCAAGGGACATTGAAAGCGATGGAGAAGTAATGTGTTCTGAGTAGAGATTTAAAAACCTGTAAAGTAGGAGCAGATCTATCATGAACTGGTAAACTATTCCAGAGTTTAGGGCCTAAAACAGCAAAGGCACTTTGCGTTCCCCCTTTTCTTTAATTTAACTCTAGGAACAGTGAGCAATCTAAGATTACCAGATCTAAGAGCTCGAGCAGGGTTATGTAAAGAAAGCAGTTCAGATAGATATGAGGGAGCGAAGTTGTTTAAAGACTTAAAAACAAAAACAAGGATTTTAAACTCCACTCTCGACCGCACAGGCAGCCAATGCAGAGAAGCTAGGATAGGAGTGATATGGGTGAATTTACGAAGGCCCATTAAGAGTCTTGCTGATGCATTTTGGACCAACTGGAGACGNGGAGACGGGCCTCCAGTTGGTCCAAAATGCATCAGCAAGACTCTTAATGGACTCTTAAGACTTTTGCTCTCTTGGACACCCAGAACAAAATCCTAGGTAAACTTTGACCTGTGAATTCATGAGTTTCAAGTTTGTGATCACAGAAAACAAGAAGTTGGGACTTTGTTCTCTTGGTAAGTTTAAAAAATTAAGTAGCGATCACATATTGTTGCTTGGCACACATCTGGAAAAAAACAAAATCTTGCCTCGTCCACCAACATACGCTAGGGAGTTTGTGCTAAAATTGTGTTTTTCTTTCTGCCTGCTAGGATTTTCTTGTTAGCAATGTTGGCACATCTGTTTGATTATCAGCAGTACAGCAGTGACACTTAACATGGTAGTGGCATCTAATCATCACTGCTGGATCGAGAAACAGTATAAACCCCAACCAGTAAAATCCTACCAGCAGTTCTGCTGTGTTCAGAAACCAAACCTGGACGATTAACACACACTGTGCATGGGAAAAGATGAGCTTCAGTCTGCAGCTGTACACTGAGGAAGTGTTGTGTTTTGCAGTGTTTAATAACCAGTGTTGAGGCTAACAGTCTCTCTCTTGTCGGATCAGTGTTCCTCACAGGCAGTGACCGGATCCCCATCCACGGCATGTCCAGCCTGCGCATCATCATCCAGTCCACGTCGGCAGAGGAGCACTTCCTGCCCGTCGCTCACACCTGCTACAACCTGCTGGACCTGCCGTGCTACAGGAGCAAAGAGACGCTGCGCTCGAGGCTCACCCGCGCCATCGAGCAGTACGAAGGCTTCAGCCTGGTGTGAGAACACGGCCGCTCCTTCACACACACTCGCACTTTGACCGCGGACGGACGACGTCCGATCTCCCGTGCAGAGCGGCTCTGACAGTGTGAGTAGGACCGTATACAGACACTGAACTCTGCTGAACTCTGAGTGGAATAAATCTTTTATCTGATTTTGTTTGGGTTTTTTTTGTTTTTTGTTTTTTTTTTTTGGAGTGTTAGTGCAAGAATTCCTGAAGTGCACATTGTTATTCAGAGCGCTTTTTGCTTTCCTGTTCCTGTCTGAGTTCTGGGATCAGTGTCAGGATCACGTACGGTAGAAAAATCTGCCGTTCTACGCCGAGACAGGAAATGTTTTTGGTCGGTTTGGAGTCACACCCGGGCACTTGTTTTTTGGGGTGTTTTTTTTTTTTGCTTTTGCGCTTGGTGAGAAAGAAAGAACAGTCCTTGTCCTCTGAGCTTTTGCCTGGAGATGTCCAGACCTGCTGCTGAAATTAGGGAGGACGGAACAAGCCATTATCCAGACGTGAAAGCCTATTAATCCTCTCTGCTTATTCGTAACTCGACCAGTGAATTCTTGCGAGTCCATTTGCAGTTTTGCCTTTAATACGAGCCTCTAGCGAGGAGCGCCTGCAGCTTTCGTTTATTCTCCTTTTCCCACTTTAGCGTGCATGCAAGTGTGACGTCCAGAGTGAAAGCTGAGCCTGCTAATGACTGTTTAGTGCCACAATAAATATGTATACGGTAAACCCGAAAATGTTATTTATGGTTGGAGGAAAAAAAAAACAAAAAAAAAACGAGGATTTGAAAGCCACCAACAACCGCTGTAACTGACGGAGATGATTTTTCTGTTCGAGGGAGGAGATCCAGCAATAACTGGTCGATGTGTGTAAATGATTTTGATTTGAACGCCGGCCTATGCACAACCACGAATCTGTGGAATGAGCGGAGCTGAACGCTGGTCCTGTGCATGTCCCGAGTCCAGGGCGGAGATTCCTGCTCCAACACTCCTGATTTAAACCCAGCAGTTAAAGGTGCGGTCAGTGATTTTGTCAGTAATATTCTGCTGTTTTCCTTAATATAAATGATCTGTTTCTACAGACCACCAACACACTATCAGTCAGGACAGGGAGGCGTCTCTACCTACATGATGATTGTCTTTTTGAATGTTCTGCCGCTTGCACTACTTTTCAGGCATTCGAGCATAAGCAACACATGTTGGTGTGTGTGTGTGTGTTTTTTTTTTTTTTAATCATAATCCCTGACTGTACCTTTAATGTCATGAGCTGCATACTATATTCTGTACTTTTCATATTTTTCTTAAATGGAAAATTCAGCCTGACTTAGTCATTTATAAGCATATGGATGATGAAGTAAACCACAAAGAAAGAAAGTGTTGTGCGCAGGACACTTTTTGCACTCTCAGGTCACAGTCTGCTATGTAGTGGTAGGAACGGGGCTACCGCACGATGTACAGCTTGAATTTCGCTAAATAGTTGACACAAAAATTAGTAAATTATCGGATTTTAAAATGGGAGGTTCTTCCAGTGGAAGTATCCTGAGATTGCCGAGTGACTGGCGTCTCTGGGTCAACAGGGGCGGGGCTTAATCTAAATTTGACCAGCCAATTACAAATTCATTCATATTACACTTACCGGAGCATTCCTGTTTTACTTCTGCGGCTTTACAGATTAGCAAAATATGCAATATTGGAGTTGAACAAGCATTAACCCTCTGCCTAGTATACCTGGCTACCTGGTTTTAATAGCAGATATAATATTTAGTTTGTTAACTTTGTAAATAGTTTACTGAACATTAGCTAGCTTCCGGATGAACTTGGAGAGCCATTTACCATCACATAGATGCTGCTAGATAGTTAATGTTAACATTATATAAACTATTATATTGTGCAATTAAAACCAGAATTTTATGCTAAGGAGTCCGCTATGTCAAAGTATCAAAAAGTGAAAACAACAACAACTTTGTGATTTTGCTGCTCAGTGTTAAGTGAAGCTCCGCCCTCATTACTCTAGGTATTTTTAACAAAATGATGGACAAATCAGGACGTTGTAGGTTGTTGGTGTTGGAGCAGGAAGTCGCTGGAGGACTGGAGGCGTACAGCACCACTGTGGTGCTCTCATATAAATCTGTTAATGATTTTTTTTTTTTTTTTTAAACATCATTCTGCCGTTATTGCATCGAAATCTGAGTTTCTTCAGCATTACTGCGTTCCGTGTCCGAGGAACGTCTAGGGACGAAGAATAGGACGTTTAAAAAGGGATTTCCTTTCCACAGCCACGATGCTCTGACATTAAGTACTGGATCAGAATGACTTGGTGTGTAAAGTGACACACAATGAAGCCATGTGATGATGATGATGGTGATGATGATGATGATGATGATGATGGTGATGGTGAAGAGGCAGAAGCCACAGGAGAGGAACACTGCACACACAGTGGAGACTCGTGCTGCGTTCAGTGTGTCCTCTTGTCACGCTGTGTTCATTCATCCACACTGGAACAAACAGCACCAAGCCTTTCTGTCCCATACATTACTGTCAACTTCAGCAAACAAGGGCTTCTTAGTGGCTGCTGCTGCATTATTTTAGTAAAGTATATTTACTTTTATACCTCTCTCAAATGGAATATATTGTTTTATCTATTTTTTTTTCCTTCCAGAGCATTTAAATTAAAATGAAAATTCCACCTCCCAATGTGTTGTTCTCTGTGGGTTTTTTTTTTAAGGTTCTCTCTCTCTCTCTCTCTCTCTTTCTCCCTCCCTCCCTCCCTCTAAAGGTCATTAGTAGTGTTTGGACAGGGAAAGCTTTCCAGACATATGTCTGTTAGTGTACTGTTGCCAGAGACTGTAATGAGTGTATGATTATGATTCATTCACACAGGATAAGCGATCGATGTACAAACCACAGAAAGGAATGTCTTCATGATGTACGCAATCTGATTGTTTTGACCTTTCTTATCAGCGCTCGTTTTTGGGAGGTTTGCTGCTTATTAGTAAGTCACATGACCTTAACATTTGTGAAGAATTCAGCAAGTGACGTCAAATCAACATGGCTGCTAACAGCATCAACAGTAAACAAAGTACTTATATGTAAGTTTTACTGTATATACTAGTATTTGCTTTAGATCAAAACAATATACAGACCCATTCCCTTGTTAAAGATTTAACACTGAGCGTGTAGTACACTAATTTGAGAAAGGATATATACATCACTCATCACAGTTAGCTGGCTAGCTTGTTGCTAACAAAAGACAAACATGGAGGCGTGTCCCCGGAGTGTTTTTTTTATCCTGAAGAAAAAGCGCAAAACCTACTTTCCTACAGATATAATTTGGACACTAGACATGTAGACATGTAGACATGTGGTTATGTCTACTGGTCGTATTATAGAAGGTCAAATATGGTGTAATCTTCCCAGACAAGTGCACCTGCAGTCTGTAAAAAATTACTGACATGATGGATTCAGTCAGGACGAAAATCCCAGAGGTAATCCAGTAATCATTACATTAGCCACCTTCCTCATTCTAAAGTAATCCAGTCCGAATAGGGCTGTGAACTGTATAGTGAAAAGGGAAAACATGTAATGAGATGTGCTTCAGAGACACTGCTTGGTGTCTCAGTTGGTATGATGACTACAGAATATTTATACATGTTGTTTTTGTTGTTGTTTTTTCCTTTAAAGTTTTTCTGGCTCTTCATACTTTGGAAACAGCTGCCTTTAAAAACCTGTGCAAGAAATCTTCCCAATACTGCACACCAAACCAAGTGGGGGAAAAAAAACACACCACACCAGAGAGTTCAGTAAAAATAGGTTTTGCTTTAAGTCATATGTACAAAATACAAATAAATCATGTACTAAAATGTACACACCCTTATTCATTATAAACCATCAGTGTTCACGTTCAGTAAAAACGAAGGTCACACTGCAAAATATGTTTCAGAGAAAAACAGGAGAGACTAACATGCTTATTTTGAACTCTGAATCTATATTAGCCAAACCTATTCTCTCTCTCTCTATCTATCTCTCTCTCTCGTTCTCTCTCTCGCTCTCTCATATAGAACTATCGCTCTGCAATAAGAAATGGCAGCCAGGTTGCTGTGAAGCTGTTGGCCCATGTCATTGTTACACAGTGACTTTACAATAAAAAGCTGGTTAGAGCTATCAATAACAGAATGCAAAAAATACACACGCAAAACGTCAGCTTTGTCTCGGCTTGAGATGTTGTGCGTCTTCGCCACGTGAAATATAAACAGGCTCGAAAGGAAAAAAAGGTACGAACTGATTCTCGCTAAACAACCTGCTTTGGCGACACTGAGCAAATTACTGCACAGAGAAAGCATGAAAGAATACAATATATACTTCAAAACTGCAACGTTGTCTACAGCTGCAACACTATTCATATGTCAAATAGAAACGTGTGAAATATGGCACCATACTGAATTATGATGAAAATCACAAAAGGTAAAATGGCAAATTTTTTTTTTTCCCTGAAGTTTCCATAATTGTCTTAACCTTCTGATTTCAGACACAGAATCCCTCTTGTGATTAAAAAAAATAATAATAATAATAAAAACGAAAAAAAAAAAAAAAAAGCCAGTCAAATGTCCTTGAACATCTAGCTAGTCTGGTTTACAGTGCGGTTGCGCCTATTATTCCGTTTGCTGAGTGTAAATAAGAGCAAATTTGATACTTTTGGTTTTGCTTGTGCTTAATTAAAGGAACAAAGAAGCAAGGAAAAGAAAGTTGACTTCTACTGTTAAAAGAAGCATGCTTAGAAATAGCAAAAATCACCCGAGCACCGAGAACACGGAGGCTGCGCTAAATAAATAATTAGATAACTATATAAATAACTGGTTTAAAACATTGTGTGTATCGCATGCCACAGTATTGATTCTCTTTCAGGTTCGAGAAGTTGATTCAGAGTCTCTTTCTTACTGCAGTCGAACTGCGGTACATTTCACTTGGTTTGGACGAGACCCCCTTCGCCCAGACACCCTCAGACCGGTTGTTGTTGTTGTTGTTGTTGTTGTTGTTGTTGTGGTCCGTGCCCGAGTGTGAGCGTTTCACACTCGGGCATGGACCACGTAATGTTCTCCACAAAATGTTCTCACCTCCTTAAAAGAATGGCATTGAGAGGAAAACGCACCCAGGTTCAATTCAAACCGACTAAACGGTGCATGTGAGAAAGCAGCCTCAATTTTTTTTTAAAAAAATGAGAAAATTGAAATCTCAGGTGTAAGTGAACTGAAAAAATGAGTCCTAACTGAAAAAGGTTACAAAGTGGGAAAGGTGAAGGCTAGCATGCACTTCATCTGAAAAACACCATGTCTTTTCGAACTGCTCTTCATGCTGCGTAACGGGGCAGTGTAACACACTCAGAGGAAAGTGCTATCCGCCCTCTTCCTCATACATGAGCTCACAGAAGCCCACGATTGGCTGATTTCGCTGTGATTGACAGGGACAGAGTAACACCATCCCTCTCACCCAGAGAGCACAGCCAATGAGATTTGAACTTAGGATCCTGCTTTTCTGTTGCGCCACTAGGATGCGAGTGTTAATAAAATCCTCACATAAAAACATTGTCTTTTTTTTAAAAAATTAATCTAAAACGTAACCTCCAGGTGTTTAAAAACGTTTGACTGACAGTGTAGCAGTACTCATCACAAATCATGTCATATCAAAAATGAAGAGGTTTGCTATCCTGTGAAATGTTTGTAGTCCTCTCTGATTAAACAGCCACTCCATCAAAACAGAAAGGTTCCACGAAATAAATACAACTCCTTATGTAATCAAATACATGAGACATACTGTATGTGTATGTATAATAACACCACGAGAGTGTCAGATGTGAGATCTGCCAGTGGTTACTGTGGAAATCTGGCTGATGAAAGCCGCAGCTGATTGGTTGATGGCACTGGAACTGAGATACATGACATCTGTTTGCAGTCCGGCAGAAGGACCGTGAGATCGTATCACTCTGAGTGTGTGTGAATAGTGGTAGAGAAATCCAACAGGGAGGAGGAGGAGGAGGGGGGAGGGGCATCTTCTTCAGCCAAATCTGCCTGTGAGCTACAGATGGCTTGAGAGGAAGAAAAAAAAAAACCACCCAATGTGCGACTTCACCAGGAGGGCTTTCAATGAGCTTATTTAGCGTTAGCATGAGCAGAGTCTGCTTGTCCTTGTGCTTTATTTCCTCAATGCTAGATGAACTTAGTGGAGTCTCTTTTGCTGATCAGGACTTCCAGCAGCTTCAGCTTGGCCTTGATGTGCTTGTATTCGTTGTATTCCACCGCCAAGGGCGAGCGATCTTCTTTCTGCACATTTCTGTGGAACGAGAGCATTGTTATCTTTCTGTGAAATGCTAGGTTACTGGCTCAGAAGAAACCGCAACACATATTTTGTTCCTCTGGTGAAGTTCCACTTTACCTGCCGTTTTGCCTGAAGAACTGGTCCTCGAATTCACGCAGGTTCTTTCGGATTCTTTTCTTTTCCTCTCGAGCTTCCTGGAGCTGCTCCACCAGTTCCTGTCTGTGTTTTGTGAAAGAAGGAGGATGTTCAGAAGCTCTTTCAGTATGACACAATGATTTGTCTATGGACAGATATAACTCTTTTCAGTGAGCATGGTCTGTTCCGAATGTCCTCTGTTCTTCCTTCTTTTTCACGTGATGTAAAGGTCACTATGAAAACAGACATCTTTGTAAAGACATCTTTTTTTGCGCTCTGTCTGATGAAAGGCTCACAGAACTAATATGGTTCTGTTTGCATCAACTTTCTAAGACCGTGTCAGCTGACAACTTGCCCCGTCTTGTCTCGTCCTTTTGTGTGTCTGAATGAAGTGTAAATTCTATAGAGGTCCATTCCAATCACAGCAATTTTCTACATGTTGTAAGTTATTTTTAATAATCCTGTTCTACAAACAGTGTTGTACAGCCTATAGCTGCAGTGCAAACTGTGTGTGTGTGCAGTAATGATGTTCATTACACCAACAGAGAATTCTAGATAAAGTGCCATGTTTGTTTATACGACAGCTGAACGGATCAATTCTTGAATCTGATTGGTTAGAGGGTGTTGATTCATTTTCCATAACGGCCGTTCTGACATTAATTCCAACTGCAAGGTTTCTAATAATGCACTCGTTCACTACAGTAGAAGACGAGTCTTTTTTTAGTGGACGCTCAACATCAGTGGATTTATTCACTGATTTAATAATTTACTTACTGATGTGGTGATGTTTTCTGTAACTTTACATTTTTACTTTACAGTTTACAGTTTACCCTTTTTGTTTGTTTTGTTTGACTGAAAGTTTGCAGCTGCTATAATGCAAGCGATAACAGGAACTAACTTGTTCTGTGGACACTCCACATCGTTGAATGTAACTATAAAGGGATAGAAAGTTTAAATGACATTCTTTAATAAATAAAAATGGAAATCATTGCCAAATTGCTGTAGTATAAGAGGAATAAAACGCTTCAGGACATGCTGTTATAGGAAAACAATCAACTTTGGGGTGGTAACAGTAACTCCACATGAATTCACATCACCCTGATGCTGAAGATTTTAATGTCTTATTGCATCCCTTACTGATTTGCTTTGTGCTAATTAGCATGTGGCACTCACATAGTGGCAGCGTGCAGGTTGGACAGTCTCATGTCGGTGCTGTTCTTTGAAGGCGAAAACTCGTCTACAGGCGAAATAAAACCATCCACCTCCTCATCCAGGTGGTCCAGAAATCCCAGCATGCTCAGCTCCGGACGCACCGTCAGCTGCGCAAACTGCGTCCTGTTGTCGTTGTCTTCATCCGAGCCATCCTCTTCCTCCTGCACAGACAAGGTTTTACGCCTGATTAGTTGAATGATGAAGGGCACAGCTAGTTAGCTCGAAGATCTCCAGGTAAACTCCATGCAGGATTCACTCAGTCAACAGTTTGATTAATGAGGGAAAGCAGAATATTACACTGAGAGGTGATCTTTTACACGGATTTGCTGCATCATCCAAAGTGTGATCAGGGTGTACTCATTTGCACATTCCCGAATCATCAGAACAATGTTAAAGGAATACTCCGCAGATTTCTACCTAAACCATGGACAAGAATTTCGACACGTTTTCCTATACTGAGAGAAGAACAATTAAAGTTTAGTTACCATTAAAGTCTAAGGGCAGATATTGAATTCTGTCAATCAATGTTTAAAATACGGGACTATAACATAAATTAAAACCTACAACTTTTATAAAAAATAACAATAAAGGACTTGGGTCAAAACCGGCAATAAAATGTCTTAGAAAAGCTGTTCGTAGGGAAGTTTATCCGATGCCCCATGAATACAAACTCTTCCCTCTGGAAAAGTTCCCATCTTTCAAAAAGCAAATTATATTGATTTAGAGCTTAATTTGCAAATAATTCTAAAAACTTTCTAGTTAAATTTAAACGTTTTACATAAACAGCCGCCCTAAGACTTGCATTATGAGCGAGTTAGCAAGTGTACAGCATTTGCGCTCAGTGACAGCTCTTGTCCGTGGTAATCCCACACACACACTACAGCTGCAGTGGATGGAGATTAGGTTAAAACTTAACGGAGTACTCCTTTAAGCCTCTATGCATCGAGCTTGAAGAAAATACCACTGATTCTCACAGGATGTTTCTTCTTCATGTCACCGCACACCATGCACAAGAAACACATCTGCATGAGTTTAATCAGAGCTTCACAATCAGTGTGAGGGGGAAAAAATCACACGGCACTTGAAAACTATTGATTCGACACGGTTATGTGACCCTGAATCAACAGGCTGCAATCAAAGATTGGTTAATTGGAGGGGCTGGAGGTTACGGTCAGAGCATTTCTGATTGGCTGAGCAGCAGCTCTTCACCTTGCCGTGGTCGAAGAAGAGAGCGGGTTCCCCCTCGATAATGGGCTGGAGCTGAGGGCCTCTGCGCTTGCTGGATGGAGAGCCCTGCTCGTGGAGGGTCATAAGGGAGGAACCACTCAGAACACTGACCTCAGATCAGCTAAAAAAATAATCAGCTTAACCCACTGCACCAGCTACTTTAAACTGATCCTAGATCAGCTAAAGCTCCTGTAGGTGTATAGTTTCAGTATGGATGTTCCTGCTTGTAATATTTTCACAGTGCTGTTATGTGAAAGTTATGTCCTCTATCTAAATGCTATTTGTGGTGAACATTTGTGGTAACTAATGCTAATATTACCCCAAACAATGTCACAACAATCAGAGCTGCCAGTAGTGTGTCATGTTTGCAAATCTCATTGCTGCTCTGAGGCCATACAATTCTCTCCTGGGTGCTTTAAAAAAATCCTGCTGTTGGACAGATGTGTAGCTATTCAGGCAGAGGAAAAACTGAACTTACAATGACGGGGATGGTGGACGCTCTGCATAGGATCTGCTTGACGAGGCGATATCGATCATACAGCGGCTTCATGAGCTGTCTTTCAGTCTTCGTGATCTTGAAAGAGGAAAACTAGAGTTAGTGTTGAACAGGCATGTGTTGCTGCATTATAAAATACAAGAGCCAATCACATTCCAGTGTGCAAATGAAGTCCATGCAGCGTGTTTAGGGTTAGAAGGTATTTCCTGTTTGTATGTTAATGGAAATGTAATTTCTTTTTATGGTTTTATTGGTGAACCATACGTGGTTCAGGTTATGGGATACTGATCAGAACTATCACGGTTTGTCTCCTTAATCCTCATCTGCTCAGAGGTGTATCCTTTCTTGAATTGTATGTCGCTTTGGAATAATCACATCAGCAAAATGAGCAAATGTACATGTTTAATCTAGTCCACTAGAATTTTAATCCTGGATGTGAATGTCTGCCTGTAGAAACACAGAACAGTGAATAGAGAAACTGAGCTGTGATTGACCTGGTTAATGAGCTGAAGCCCTGGTGCAGATGAGAGTAATTACAGCACTCTAATTAACCTTGGTTTTATCACGATACTATTCTCTGTCAGGTGTGTTCAGCATTCTGACAGCCTGGATGGTCTTCAGTTCATAAAACTGCAGGAGTCTGACTCCGAGCAATGATTGTAGATTCTACATCTACAGTCTTGACAGAATAGTGCAGGCATAACACGAGCACAAACTTCATCTGTCTGTTCTGCAGGCTACACACACACACACACACACACACACACACACACACACACACACACACACACAGCTTGTCTGCACACATTATTCTCTCTCCACTGGCAATCTGGTGCACCATGAAAATGAGCAGTAAATAATCAGAAAGGGAGGGTCTATGTGAGGTATCAACAACGCTACCCCTACACACACACACACACACACACACACACACACACTCACCGGTCTGCCATGGATGCCTTCGTAATACAGCAGTGCTTTCTGCAGCGCTACTTTCTCTGCACCGATCTGTTCTCTGGTCATGTCCTGTTTTGGAAACACAGGTATTTTGGTCACTAAATCGTCAGTAATCTGACACGCATACCTCACACTAACGGTTTGTGAAATTCAATTCAATTCAATTCAATTCAATTCAAAGGTCATTGTAGCTTTACACAAACAAAAGTATAGTGAAGTGTGTGTGTGTGTGACGTCTCTGATGAGCAAGCAGGGCGACGGTGGCGATGGTGAAACATGCCTGTACTGTACTAACGGCATGAAAGGTGCATCTTTTGCACATTTGCACTAAAGGTATGGAGTTAGCTTTCCTTGCAAATAAGGGCAGGATACAGCTACCAGTTTAGCATTGTCCAAACTGCGTTTCTAAACAGAAGAATAAGTCTGTATTAAAAACAGACATATAGCTGTGTCTGTAACAACAGCACCTTGTTTGTGCTGAGCAAGAAAATTATACAGCAGTCAGTTGGCTACCTACTTTTTCTTTAGCTCTTTGATGACCACTTTTATAGATAACAGTGATAAAAGTAAGTCTTTTTTAGAATAGGAAAAACTTGACACTGACATAAGGGAGTGTGTGATGATAACTAGTCCTCAGGGCTCTACATACAGTTCACAATTTTCCTCTGTGGTGGTGTTTGAGATGGGGTAGAGCAAACGTGTGACCCGTCTGTGACTTCAACCATTATAGGTCTTTCTTTGTTAATTAACAGCATGTTTGCTGTAGAAGTCCCTGCGAATGAGCTGTTTCTATAGAAACGATCACGTATCAGAATAGTTGCATTAATATAAACCAGCCGGAACTATTGTCAGAGCTGTTGTAGAAAATTAATCAGCGTCTTCTGACCAATCAGAGCTGAGAATTCACTAGCACTGTGATATAAGCTCTTGCCTTGATGTCCTCGGGCCGGCCAGCCTCGGTGCGTTTCTCCTGCAGTTTGTTCATCACCGTCTCCAGCGTGCTCTCCACAGGTGGTTTTGGTGTCTTGGATTCGCTGCTTTTCTTCTCCAGCTGAGAGCCGAAGCTCTTGGGCAGCGTGTTGCTGCGCTGCCTCGGCAAAGGAGCCAAATCTTCCTCTGACTTCAGCAAACTGTGCTCTGTGAGAGGTCAGGAGAGACGTTAAGAGGTTATTCGGTTACAGTGACATTTTCTCTTTTCCTTAAATACTTATTGTCATACTTAACCCCAATGGCTATTGTCCAGTATCTACATGAAAGACAATGCTTAAGCTAATCATATATGTGTGATGGCTGGACATCTACGATTCCTGGACAGGTGTGTGGTTAACGTCACAAAATAGCATTACAACAGCATGACTAAGCGGCTTCTTAAATTTCTGGCTAAGTAGCCAATGACTGACCTTTGAAACCGAGAGGCATTTCTGTATTTTTTTTTCCATTTATTTAACAAAAGCGTCATGAGTGTTGGATTAGCCTGACTTACAAAATGCTAAGCACGCTAATACTTCCTGCCTGCTTTGTACGTGAAGTGTTACAGGCATACCTTTGAGGTCTTTGCGAAGCTTAGCCAGCTCATTCATCCACCTCAGGACCTCGGGGTTGGCCGCTTTGTCACTGTGCGACGGCTGGAGAAGGAAAACACAGCGCCCATTATTGTTGTCTCAGAAAACAGGAAACAGACTCACAAGAGGCCATTTTGAAAAGGCACTTCTGGTATCCGTTTGGATTTTCCTGCTGCTGTATCAGAAACCTTTGGAAAGTTGTGGAATTTTCTGCAATATGTGCTTTTACTAACCCTGTATTTGCGTTCTTCCTCAAACTTTTCCTCGAACTTGCGGATCTTTTTCTTGAGGCTGTGGATCTTTTTAGAGAGCTGCGTTGACGTGAGCTCCTCAGATTCATGATCACAAGAGCCAAGAGAAGAGCTCCGCCGCCGGCTGAACACAGAATATTATAGAAACATAATCAGATACCTGGAACCTCATCCTCAGTTCCTTAACCTTAACAGTCGCTGAACAGCAGATTATTAGTTTACTCAAGAGCTATGGATACATTCAGCATGTTACAGTCCTAGTCAGAAAACTCTTAAATTGATACTGCTTTTCCACTGATGAGATGATGGTTGTTCTTCGTATTAGCAAACTACATTTCCACCAATTTAATAATAACAACTTTAAAGGAGTTTAAGTTTTATTTCTGGCACTGTGAACAGTTTTTGCCATCCAATGGATCAATACATCTTCATAGAAGACAATTAGGTGGAATATACATAGGCAATTTCTGAATGTGTAGCTGCTCTATTTTACCAAATAGCTCCTGTTTATTTAGTTGTAACTGCCATTAAAACCACTAATTCACAGTCACCGTTTTTGTTCAAATATCTTATTTTAATTGCAGTGATGAGAAACTAAATGACTCCAAAAGCCTCGATTTTTAGTGGTTCTTGGTTTCAGACTGGCAATGATTGGCTCAATGGTTACAGGTTTGGGCTACTTATTGGTAGGCTGTGAGCTCAAATCCCAGTATTACCCAGCTGCCATGGTTGGGTCTGTGAGCAAGACCCTTAACCCTTAACTGCTCAGTTTTATCCTGTCCCAGCTGTAAGTCTCTTTGGATAAAAGCTTCAGACAAATGAACAAAATGTAAATGTAAAATGCAGTATTAAACAGTATAATACATGCATTATTACAGTGCCTTTCTCTACTTCTCAGCTGACTTTAGTTCCAGGTTTGCTCTTACCTGATAAAAGAATGTGTGTTGGGCGGTGAGGGAGGCACCTCGGTGTCGTCCAGGTACTGCTGCGAGTTCCCGTAGGCGTAGAAGCGTGGTGAAAGCATGGGATCGGAGTCTTCCTCCAGCAGTTGGCGGATCATTTTGCCCCCGGTGTGGGGCGAGAGGTGAGCTTCTTCACTGTCCATGTTGTCTCTGTGCCACGATGAATAGGCTGGCACTGGTTCTATCAACAACACACATATACGTACATTTACATGTATATCTCACACACATCCAGACCAAGCAGCCTGATTTGGAAAAACACACAAAAACACACACACAGACTGGTGTTTATGTTGATGTTAATGACCTTTAGAACATCATGGTTAAGCAAATAACTTTACAGGTTTCTCGTTGTTTCTAACCTTCTGGATGTTGACACAGTCCCCAAACTAAAATATGGGTTAATATGGGGTTAATGGGAGAAATTCTAATCTGAGGCCTGTTAAATTGTCCCTTAGACTGAGGAACAAAGCTTAACTCAAATATACGAATGATGCAAGAGAATAAAATGGAAAAAAGCACTGCAGAGCTGTTGCCAAGAAACAAGCATCGACAATGCCAAGACTGCAGCAAAGGGCGCAAGGCCATTTAAGAGCATACGTGCATAAAACAAACACCCACGCGTGTCAGGGTGTGCATCAGGCTTCAAAGCATAAGTGTTTTTTGGTTGTTGGTTTTTTTTTTTTTTGAAGAGTAATATTCCCATGGATTCTTTGTTTTATCTCCACATGTACAGTAACTGATGTCGATCTTGCCCTGAGAGCTGTGCTAGGTACACTAATTGTTTGTTTGATGGTTATTGTAGTGTGACTGATTGATACATCTAAACATGCCAGACTTTTCTTGACAAGGAAACCAACAGTCAAATTCATTATTTGCTTGAATGTAGCTTAAAGGTCTAAAGGACCAAGCCTGGAAAGATCTGAAGCCTGAAGAGCCTGCATCACTTTTTTGCAACTTTTTGAACTCATGTATAACTAAAGTTTAATGGTGTATGGGGGTAAAAAACGGACGATGAAGTGATAACAGCCCTGAGTAATGCCATCTGACAGAATGAGGGATTCATATGTGAGAGAGGTGAAAATGAGGATGTTATACTGACTCGGATGTATGGGCTTTTGCCTTGTACCCTGGCACTTACTGTCACAGCCGGTTGCTGAAACAAATAGCTCTGGCACTGGCTACACTGGGACAAAGGTGGATTCCCCCTCCCTCTCTACATGTCCATTTTAGCAGGCTCATCTGCTGTCTGCACAGCCTCTCTCCAGGGGAGACCCTGTATAAATTGCTACTCCCATGTGCTCCCGTTTTTTTTTTCCTCCGTTAAGGCGAGACTTCAAAGACAAAACGCGAGAGTAAGTCGTAGGATTATCTTTTGATCACGGAGCATTGTCTTGCAGCATTATCCTTTAATCATGGACCATTGTTTAAAATGAGCTCATCCATTAAAGGAACACTCCATTTTTGTTTTTTTTTTCTTTCAAACATGTCTGTAGTGTACATGAGATTACCACAGACAATTATTTTGACAAATTTATATGCTGAAGAAAATAATCGAAAACTAGATTGAAACTCTGAAATGAAAGATTAGGGGCACTTTTTAAACTCCAACAATTGTTTCAAATACGCCACAATCAGTGGTGTAGTCGGGTGGTGTTTTTCCACGTCACATCTCCCCGGTTCAATCCTGAGCTCGGGTTAGTGTTGGCAGAGTTTGTGCATTTTTTTTCGCCTGTGTCCATGTGGGTTTCCTCCGGGTTCTCTAGTTCCTTCCACCTCCCACAAACATGCTGTAAGTGGATTGGCTACTCTACACTGAGAATGAGTGTGTGAGTGTGTGAGTGTGTGAGCGCATGGTGCCCTGAAATGGACTGGCTTCCCATTCAGGGCATATTCCCACCTCCCACCCAGTGTTCCTGGGATAGACTCTGCATTCACCGTTACTCTGAGTAGGATAAAGTGGTTACTGAAGATGAATGGTTTAATAAAATTACACCCATTTCACCAAAACTATAAAGATGCTAGTCTTATCTAACTTTCAAACATTTGATGCTTTCCAAGAATTTTGTGGTACCCTTGCACAAAGCTATGAAAGTAACACAAATTCCTCCATCTGGAAAAGTAGGTCTGTGTCTGAAAGGACAGATTATTCAGATTCACAGTTTTACAAACACTTTGGAAAGAAGTCTCTCTACAGCGTTTTCCATAAACGTTTATTAACTCCCACACATCCCCCCCCCCAAATAGGTTTCTATTGTGAAAGAGTTTCAAGTACAGGTTTTTGTTCTCTGCTCATTACTGTTATGTGGAGATTCTTGTCACACACACTCTACAGATGTAGTAGATAAAGATTAAACTGAAAAGCTTTGGAGTATTCCTTTAAAATATGGATGATGTAACACACACACACACACACACACACACACAGTAACACAAAGTAACACAAAGTAATACCATAGCCTTCAGGGGACTCTTTGGACATGAATATCAGTGTGCCCTCTCTCTGTAAAAACTGTCCTTCTGTACACAGCACCATTTTGCAGTTTTGTAAAAGCTCATAAAACAGACACGAGACAGCAAAAAGCTGCTGCTGCTAGTCCTTTAGCTCAATTCCAACAGCTTCATCAAGTTAAAGGGTAAAAGTGACTCAATCTGGCAGCTCCCCCAGTCGGGTCAGCTCTGGGTAGCAGTGAGTCAGGCACTATGTCTGTGCTGGAGTAAAGACAGAGAGACACCAGAATATTACCAATGTTTGGGCGAGACTCACATTGCCAAGGTCCTGCAGAGAGGACGTGTGTGTGTGTGTGTGTGTGTGTGTGTGTGTGTGTGTGTGTGTGTGTGCGTGTGTGCACGCATGTTCGTCCGCAGGTTTGTGCACATCTGTTAACTGGCAGCCATGTAAGAAATTAGTTTGCATAGAGGAAGAAAGGTGCACACACGTGTGCGCGCGTGTGTGCGAGTGCTCGCGCGCGCGCGTGTGTGTGTGTGTGTGTGTGTGTGTGTGTGTGTGTGTGCGCGCATGTCCTTCACAGCTTAAGGGATTGCAGTACAATCAGAAAGACTGACAGAGAGAGTAATGCATGTATTCTTGTGTATTGCCCATAAATATGATACAAACCACAATATTAGAGTTTCTTTTTTTTTTTGCATTAAGGTTTGGCACTATGATTATATTATACCATTATCATTATTAATTATGTCATAGTAAGCTTTTCTGATCATTTCTTGTATCATCAATGGCAATATTAACACAATATGTTGGTTCACATTATGCCTGCAAACTCCGCAAAAATTAATATCACTTAAATATCAAGATTGTCATGTGATTTTTTTTTTTTTTTGGGTCATATTACCCACTTTTTTGTGGGAAACCTGTTATTCCTACATGCTGTACACAAAATGACAGGACATTGTATATAATAGACAAGACAAAATTAATTAAAAACAAGAGCCACAACTGAGAACATCATGAAATACACATGCAGAAAAGCACAACTATGCTTTGGAGGATTTAAAATAAATAAATAAATAAATAAATAGATAGCCGGTAACTAGAACAGCCTCGAATGATACTAATGCAGCGTCTCATTAACACGTCCATGAGGTCTCGAATGCAGGATTACACCCACTACAGATCTCACAAACAGCTCTAATCTCTCCAATTAGTCACAACACTTTTACACAAACTGTTCAAACTCTCCAAGCACAATTAAGCCTAGAATTTAGAAGTCACCATGTTGTATTCTCAGGAAACAGAAACTTGACCAAAGCAATGTAATCTGATCTCTCAAACACAACAGAGGAGCTTTGCAGCTGTCACCCATGTGCTGCAGGAGCAAAACATGCAGAGGAGGGGAAAAGGAGAAGGAAAGAGACAGACAGAAAAATAGAGAGACTGACCTCCCCAGCTGCTGTCCTCCATTAGAGCGGACAGGTCCAGGCGAGGAACGTCCTCGCAGCCGTCTGAAGGCTCCGGGCCGTTGATGGCCTCCTGGATCTTCATGGCAGGCGTCTAGCAAGGGAAAAGGAGTGAGAGATCAGGCAAAATACAGCAGAGCAGGAGCTGGGCGCTCCTTAAGTTCAGTGGAGTGCTGCCTCCTTGTAGCCCAGCCCATGAGGCAGGGTGGAAAGAGGGGGCAGGGCTTATGCACGCCTGCTGATCCGTCCTGACCAGAAAAACATCCTCCCATCTGCCTCACTCTCTCTCTCTCTCTCTCTCTCTCTCTCTCTCTCTCTCTCTCTCTCACACTCACACACACACACACACACTCTCTCTCTCTCTCTCTCTCTCTCTCTCTCTCTCTCTCACACACTCACACACACACACTCTAAAATTACACACTGCACTGCTAAATTTATTACATGATGAGAGAGGCACAGCAGTGCAGCCACGAGGTGTCTTCATGGTCCTAAAGCCGATCCTTTACTCTTCACGAAAGCGTTTTGTGCTCAGGTGAGTGCGTGTTAAATAAGGAATAAAACACTCCTCGTCGTGCTGTTACAGGAAATTAATCAAGGGTGGTGTGATGATGCAGAGTTACTGTTACCACCCTGAAGTTTAGATTATTTTCTGATAGCAGCACATCCCTGAAAGTGTTTTATTCCTCTTATACCACAGAGGTTTGCCAAGATTACAGTTATTAATTTATTAATGAACAACACACCATACTTTTTATCCATTTATAGTTACGTTTAATGTTTTGGAAAGTCCACACAACAAGCTAATTCCTGTTATCACTTATGTGCATTATAAACAGTCGTTCCTTCACCAGCCTCCCTTTTTTCTCTCGCTTAAAGATAATAAGATAAAAATAAATAAATAAACAAACACAGCAACCAGAAAGCGCAAACTCTTCAGTCCTGAACATTATAAAGTGCTGACACTGGAGACTCCTTCCTAAAATGTAAAATAGCAACATTAAAGAAAATGTTTAATAAATGTTCAATAAAAATGCAATATATCAATGATTATATTTTATACATTACATTATATAATTTATTTTTTAATTCAGAGCACATGTTTAATCCGCGTTTTTACTATCAACTTTAGATTTGTCAGAGGTAGTTGTCCTCTAGTTGTTTATTGTATAAGTTGCATCTTTGTTTTCTTTTTTTTTTTTTATTTAAGAGCAATATGTCAACTTACAAAAAGATGTCAAATTAGCTATGGTAGAAAGAAAGGAACAAGGTTGACAAAATACAATCTATAAGCAAATAAAACATGAATAAATACATCAAAATTTAGAAATGAAAGAAAAACAATTGTGTGACATTTACAATAACATCATACATTTTAACACTTTTTTAGGCTTTTCTTTTTATTTTTTGGTGTTAGTGAAATGTAGGTATCATTGTGAAAAACTGGAACTTGTGTATATAATAAATTCCAAGCAGAAAAAGGTAAATTATTATTATTATTATTATTATTATTATTATTATTATTATTATTATTATTATAGTATTGTGGTGCAAAGTCTAGTCAAAAGAAAAAAGTTTAAATTTGAGGATTATTGTGAAAATTATGCACTTACATATATAATATTTACTACAGATGGCACTGATCTAAAAAATGGTGGCTCAGATAGTGGAGACAAATATAATAAATTTTTTAATTAATTAATTTAATTTTGTTAGAATTAATCGTTGTTATTTTACATTTATACTTAATTGTTACATTTATTATATTTGCAGTGTAAGTGATATGTCTATGAAAGCTTCAGTTTTGTGTAAGACACGTTTTTAATTATTGTTTTAAAGTATTTAATTTAATTTTAATTATTGTTTTAAAGAAAAATGAGTGAGTGAATGAATGAACGTGTACGTATCCAACGGGAAAACGTGACTGCGTAATGACGTCATCGCGTCAACTCGAATCGCCCTGACGCTCCTGACACGCTGTTTGCGTAATGACGCCATCACGTAAACCCCGAGCAACAAGACGAAGACAGATGTAAGGGGAGGAGAGGGGGAAAAAAAGGCCTCGAAGATGGCGGCCGCGAGTGATTTGCGGTGCATGTTGACTATCTGATTGCACGCTGGGGACGTTTTTGGTATTGTATTTTCGTTAAGAGAATACAGAAGAGTCGTGAATAAAAAAAATAGCTTTATAGACTCAGTCAGCACTGGATATTTTTGCGGTGAGTTCTCAAGAATATGACGGAAAAAAATAAACAGCAAACATGTTTGTGACCGGGGCGCCATTTAAACATTTACACACGCTGTGGGAGAGGAAAGCGGGACCAGCGTTTAAGGAATAAACAGTGTCTTTTTATAACATGTTTAATTTTGCAACTAATAAAGCAGTACTTATGCTAAATTTGCATTGCAGAAATGTAAGAATAAGGTTTGTTGTTAGGGTTTGTTGAGGGTTGGTTGGGGGATTTAGCAAGCTAATACCGACTATTAGCTAGCTGCCATTGTGTGTGTGTGTGTTGCTGGAGTTTCCCCGACAAAACCCAAATTTTAGACATTTTATAGTTATATACATTACATACTTACGTGTTTAACACAAACTCTAAATAATGCAAGACTAAGCGTCCGTGTATTAAAGCATTGCTAATATTACATGCTAATCTCTGACGAATCCGCCGCGGATTTGAAAAATTCCACCGCGTGACGTGTTTATAAAGCTCATAATTAATTCATATAAACATATTGGAATATATATAACTCCTTATAGCATCGCGTTAAATCGCTCTACAACAAAAATACAATCTAATCCTGTGACTAAAGTGACTTAATCCTGTCAAAAACGTCGTTACTTTGGCCCGTGACGCTAGCTGGCATCCACCTTTTGTTAGCAAGTAGATACAGTTAGATATGATTCGGTTATTTATAACGCTAATTAACAAAAGGAGAAGAAGGAAAAAAACTTGAGAAACCTTTATATAGTTATCTAATTAGATAGCAGTGTGTGTTGTGTTAGTAATCTAGCTGGAAGATTTTTTTCTTTGCTAGCTCTCAACCGTTAAAGTTATGCTAACTGTCCATTAGCTAGCAAGAAGTTGTTTTTTAAAAAAAGAAAGAAAATAGAAATGTACATCCAAGAGGTCCAACTTTATGGTCAAATTAAGTAATTATTAAGCTTGTACTGTTGTATTTGAGTTATCAGGCTAGTTTGCTGTCTTAGCTAATGATCTATTTCAGACTTTAAGTGGGAGGCTAGTCAGAGATACTGTTAATCTCACCTCAAGTATAAGACTGAATCTGAAATGTCGTGTGTAATGATGTGTAAACGTCTGTTTGCTTCCTGTAGTGTATTTTTTAATAGGGACTCATTTATGATTTAGCCTAAACTAACCAAATAAATATCTACAGGAGCATACACACCTGATACAGAACCATACACACACTTTTTTTCTTTCTTTCTTTTTTTTTTTAGTGATACACACCTGAAACTGGTGTTACCTTTTAATCAGGTACAAGTTTTTTTCAAACGCAGGCTTGAAGGAAAACTCCACTCAAACACATTAAATGTGTTTAAACTGAGATATTTGCCATGCGTTTAGCAATTCCTGGTGTTTTGTTAGTTGATGCTGAAGTTTATTCCCATGATAAGTTATTGGACGTTGTGAACGCTCACACAGTTACACCGGTGTTTATTAGGAGAGAAAAACCGAGATCTCAAACACAAGGAGAAATCTGTCAGGTTTCACTGTTCGCTCCTAAAGAGCTTCTTTTCTTCACTCTCATTAATGAGAAATCCAGTGTAGACGAAGCAGAGGTGTTGGAAAAAACAAATCTAAATCCCGGAATGCTGTGCAGCTATAATTTGAAAGTTTAGAAGCTGATCTGTGTGTAAATGAGGAGGTGAGAGAGCTGGACAGAGTGAAGGACCGAAGCGCCGCCGCATCACGCTCTTTACGTAAACATGAAGCCGGGAATAATGCTTCGCTCATGACAACTGGGAACTCAGAATCGTTCAATTCGGAAATTCAGACTTCATGTTAGAGCGTTCACGTGAACTCGGAAGTCTAAAGTCTCGCTATTAGCTGTTTACAAAAAACTGGCATTATAGTGCCATTTAGTTAGTGCTTAATTTTAAACGTGGATGTGATAATTCCCTGATAATAGCACGGGAAATTACATCAAAGCAGTTTGATTTATAGAAAGATCTAGCAGAAAGCAAATTAAAAGGTCACTTAAAACCCTTAAATCACACTGTTACATCTCGTTCGTACTTTTCGCAGATATGAGCACACCGTCCTTTTGAAGTGACGTCACGCAATCGCAGCTCGGGGAAGTCTGAGTTGTCGAAAAACTCCAATTAGAAATTAGAGAGCCCTTCAAGCGAATCTGTCGTACTGGGAAATCAGAAACGTCCCAATTCCCACTTGATCATGAGCACAAATCCATCATAAATCCCACTGCACCGCTATCAGCAGGTCATCACTCGGCATTGTGGGTAATGTAGAAAACTGTTAACCAACGTGAAAAGTAAATCTCGGATGCCGTTAAAGCTTACGTTTTAATCATAATGATTAATGTGCGTGTTTTTCAGAGTGGATTTTTCCTTTAAAGCTTAAAAAGACTAGCACTGCCTGCCATCCATCCATTAAAACAAATGTAATTAACAGTGAAGGGATTTGCCATTTAACTAAAAAAAAAAATTCAGTGTGAAAAAAATCTTTTTCAGAAGATTCCTCAGAGATGAGTGCATTAGCGCTACGTGCATGTCCTGTTCAGAAAGAATTGAAATAATTCACTTACTCATGAAGACCTGTGGAGTTTCCCATGTGGTTAGAAGTTTTTGTTTAAAATAAATAAATAAATAAAAGGCCTAGCCTTTCATTCAATACACCAAAGAAGTCAGAATGTACCATTAACCCTGGAAACGAGGGGAGCTGTTAGTTTCTAATTAACGCTGGACCTCAAACCAGCATCGGTGTGTGTTTCTCTTTCCAGTGTGTTCAGTGTGTTTGCATGCAGAAAGAAATGAGTTGAAATGTTTTTATAATGCAGCGTGTTTTTGTAATGTGCTGTATATATTCACGTGATGATGATGATGATGATGATGATGATTGTTTTCTTTCCCTGAAAGTTTTATAGCTTGTGGGAACAGATTCATTTCTCAGGCTTATATGAAATGTTCATTAGAAAGGTTAATTCACTCAGTTTTGATTATATTGAATAAAGGATTTGTTTTTCATACATTAGTTAAAATAAATGGCAGGTTTTGGGTTCTGCACTCTGTTACAGCCATCATTTAAAAAAAAAAAAAAGGATATTAAACTTTTTTTTTTTTTTTTTTTGAGTTGCAGTCCTAAACTGTGAACTTTATAATGTAGAACTGTAATCTTTTAAACATATTCAATTTGTTTTTATTTAAATGCAAAAAAAAAAAAAAAAAAAATGCTTTTGTTATTGAAAGAATGCTCACTTGGCTGGATTATTTCCTGGTGTGTGGATGATTTATATTTACACTGTGCCTCTATGAGTTTCCCAAAGTATTTTGGCCAAATTAAAAAATTATAACATAAGCCTTGCCCTCCCTAAACACCCCCTGTGTGTGTAACATAAGTGACTAAAGACCAAAGGAATATTTAATAATTGTCCAGTCTCGTAGGAAGTGTTGTGGTGTAACAGGAAAATAAGCCAGAGGTTAGATCACTACTAATGTCACATCAGGGCCAAAACATCGCCGTCCATCAGGTTTCCGAGTCGAACTAGAAAACGTTCAGTGATTGTATGTGCAGCCATGTTAAACACATCGACAAGCTCGGGCTCTGAAAAAGTCGTTCCGCTGTCGTCCTGATTGTTGTCATGATCTCGACTGAAATCAAAAACTCTGACCATATGTTCAGGAATATTTACTAATCTACAAAATCCAGAAGATTATTAGAAGGAGTATTTATAAAATGAATACACTATATAGATAAAAAAAACTGGTAGTTTGTGCTCATTAACTTTCTAGAATAGATTTTTTTATTTATTTGTCCATTTTTATTGCTGAACTGCGCCAGTGCAGAGTGTCAGAATGAAAAGGACTATAATAACGCATGCTCTATTCATTTAAACACGGCAGGTCTGAATATGACCCACAGTAACATTTCAAAATATTAGCGCACAAAATCTGATATTGCTAATATTCATTTGCAGAATGAATGAAAGAAGCTAAAGGAGATTATGACTTTCTCTCTCGAGCCCATTTGTAAATCGAGCGATCCCTTCGATCCCTGCTTTGGGAGCCCCTGTACTGTGTTATTTACCACCGAATAAAATTAAACAGAAGCTTGCTCCAGGATAACAATGGAAAAGTGGACATTTCATATAAATTCAGGAAATTTTAAAGGTACGATTCGTGTACTGAAGTAGTCAATATGCACAGTTATATTCAAAAGGGAAACATTTTTACTGCGTCCTTCAGATTAGGCATGAAGGTTTCCGCTGCATCAAAAAGCTGTCTTACATTGTGAGCTTCTCTGCACACAGACATGGACATGAACTAACATCAGATAATGTTCGAGTTAAAACCAGCCACACAGTGATCATCTCTGTATGACTGTTGTAACAAAAAATGTTTGTTTCTCTGCTTAAATTTGTCCGCATGATCCGAAAAGCAGCATTTCCCATTCATATTTTTCCCCAAATAAAATGAGTTGTGTTTTCTGCTTCCCACACTCAGAATGTGAGCTTTTATTCTCAGTGATCCTTCACTGCCAGCCTTTTGTTTTTATTTAAATAATTGCTTATCCAAGTTTGCATGTCTGTTTCTACTCTGATGGTAATGTTTTCCATTCTGTATTGAAATCTCATATTTTGGCATGTGAGTGTAATCATTTGTTCTGCACAGTTATAATTGCAGGGACACCTAATTAAGCCCAAACCAGCCGATTCAGATCTCTGAGCTCTTTGAAATATGCGTAAGGCAGAAAAGCAGCAGTTTACAGGGACCCCCTGAACCGATGGAGAGCATGTAACGCGCATTGAATAAGACCCTTCAGAATGTGCTGCTCCAGGAAAATAATCAGTGACGGGGCGGCGCAATGACTTACTGTTGCCACCCTGAAGATTATTTTTTAATAACAGCATATCCCAACAGGTCAACAACTCTACGTGTAATGTTAGTTCCTGTTATCACTTGCATTACAGCAGCTACATGCAGTTGTTCTCAGTTCGTTTATGTGGCGCGTCCTCCACACGTCCCTGTGAATGATCCGCTACTATAGAAACGATGACGTATCAGAGCGAGCGCATTAGCATAAACCTGATTTGCAGCCGCACCGCTGTCAGAAGAATTGAAACGGTCTAGCACGATGAGGAAGTAACCTGTATTGCCTGGCGTTATACCGATCTCACTCACATAACGCTACAGGATTTTGAAACCGCAATGGCTTTACCGGCTTCCTTAACCGAATAATTGAATCCTTCAACCGCCGCGCAGTCTTCTGTAGTGTCGAACGCCATGTTTTCTGAAAATTCATTATTGTAGCAGGGGTGAAAAGCAGAAATTCACCTCCGCTCACCTGTCCATCTGAATGCGCCAGTGTGTTTCTCCAATACAGAGTGTTTTGGTTGCTCAGGAACATATTCAGGTTTACAAAATATGACTGTTTTTAGTCTTCCTGTACTAACACAAACAAAAAGTTGTATATCAGGTCTAAGGGTTCCCAGGAAAATGCATTAATGTTACGTGAGCCAGCTAGCAGCATCAACTAAGCCAACATGTACACATGTTAATTAACTAGCTCTATTAGCATAGACTGATTATAAATGTAATTTTCAAACTAGTAAATGTAGTCGATAGCCATGGCTATAAAGAGTCATCGGATGATGGTTAGGGGGTTTGGGAAGATCTAACAAGGTACACTTGTGTTCAGAAATGTTTACTGAGTGGAAACATTTGTTATGCCAGTAGAGAGCTTCATGGGAAACCTGCTGGTGGTCTTTATGCCAGCAGAGTCGCTTGCTAGTTTTGTACACGAGTCTGCTCATCACTGATAGCCTGTGTTTGCATTTGTAAATTTTGAGGAATGAAAAAGGAAATCACTAGCGGCTCTCTGACGTGTCAAACTGAAGCTTAGGTTAAATACGAAACAGAAAAAGCTTCTATTCACATTGATGCGTAATTATCATACCTGTAGATCTTATACATGATGTAAAAGTTTATCCCTAATTTGAGCTGGAGACCGAACAGCAAGAGAGAATTCCCAGAACATTACATGTAAATCACCTTCTCCATTACTGTTATACTAGAGTTCACATTTAGCATGTTTAAGATTAATATTCAGTTCATATAGAATGCATTCTTATATAATATACATAAATAGAGCTGTGTTATGGACGATAATAACGGTCTCTGTTGTATTACTAGTGTTGCTGATGGATTAGAATAATTATAAATATTGAACATCACATTTCAGAAGGAGAGAGAGAGGGGAGAAAAAGCATTTTGCCTTTGTGTGGTGATGAATTGAATGTCAGATGCAGGGTGTTTTGCCTTTTTGTCATGTGTCCTAGACTAAATGATGTGTGGTATAGGAAGAGTGATGTGTTGTGTAGCAGGTGTGCAGTGGATGCTATTTTGTCCATTTCGTGCAATCCTAAGTGTTTCGAAACTCATCCTCAAGCACCACTACATCTATTTTAAAGCAGTGTGTATGAAGTTTACTGACTGATTGTATGTTGTTTTGTTGTGCAGAAGCTTCATCATTGTTATAAAAATACAAATTCACGTTGATGATATCTGAGAGACTCTGAGTGTTGCTCTCCTGCTTTATCATCAGTACCTTTTTATGTTTGTAGTAGATTTGACATTTTCTGTTGAATTCTTTACGATCACGTGCGATGTTGAGGTCTAACACCGGGCTTGTACAGCCATAAGTCGTAAAGAGAGGATTCATGTATTGTGAGGATGTCAGTGTCGTGTACTCGTGCTGCGTTCAGCGTAACTCTGAAGTGGGAAGTTGAAGCTCACAATCATTGTTCGTCTTTTGTTAGCAAAAATCTTAATAAGCTATTTAATGTCTGTGGTACGTTTGTATGTGTTTTATCGATCTAACGCAAGCTCATTTAAAACTTGATTCTGTCAGTTATTAAAACACGTTAAATTTGGCTGAATAAAATACATGACCCTGTCACCCATGACATGTTTTCTAAACACACAAACTGGATTGGTTGGAAGGTATGGATTGTTGTATGAAGACAGAGTATTCATTACGGCCAGCAGCTGATCATTCTCACTCGTCCACAGGTGTAGCTGAAGGTGCACCATCATGGCGACGGACATCGGCTCCCCGCCGCGGTTTTTCCACATGCCCCGGTTCCAGCACCAGGCGCCTCGGCAGCTCTTCTACAAGAGGCCGGACTTTGCGCAGCAGCAGGCCATGCAGCAGCTCACCTTCGACGGCAAGCGCATGAGGAAAGCAGTAAACCGCAAAACGATCGACTACAACCCGTCCGTCATCAGATACCTCGGGGTAACATCGAAACTCCAGCGGTCACTCGCTTACTTGTACAGATAACCTGGAAAATATTTAGAACATCAGATGAGATGCAATCTTGATTTTTTTTTTTAAATAAATAAATAAATCTTACCGAATGCACCTTTTAATTCAAATTACGTTTGTTTTTCCCGACAGAATCGTCTGTGGCAGCGGGATCACCGAGATCTGCGTGCTATCCAACCGGACGCAGGTTGCTTTAACGATGTGAGTGCTTTTGATATGGCTTGTTTTCAGGCTTTTGGAACATCAGGCTGTTTCTCTTACCCTCTCCGTCTGCGTGTGTCCACAGCTCGTCCCTCCCGTCGGTATGCTTAATAACCCCATGAACGCCGTCACCACAAAGTTCGTCAGAACATCCACGAACAAAGTCAAGTGCCCCGTGTTTGTAGTACGGGTAAGTTTGCTTCAGTGCCTGCGTTCAGAACTGACTCTCCTCTAGCTTCTTCTGATCAGAGGATGGAGTGTGGGCTTGATTAGGTCTGAATGTTTCTAATGCGTTACGTGATATGAGCGGTATTCTATGGTGAAGCCCTGCCTCTATATCGAGAACCTCGTATCGAACGAAATGAACGACACGTGGCATCATTGCAGCCCTAATTCTAAGTGCAGTAAATGGCATGATGATGTAGGAAATGACATTCGGTTATTTTCATATATTTATTAATATAAAGTTGCAGCTCTCATCGCTTTGCCTTTCTGTTCTTTCTTTCCTTCTTATCTTGTTTATAAATACATAGTGGACCCCTGAAGGCAGGCGACTCGTAACCGGGGCCTCGAGTGGGGAGTTCACGTTGTGGAACGGCCTTACCTTTAACTTCGAGACTATTCTACAGGTAAGTCATCCTATCGATCACGCTTAATAACCTGACTCGAGATTCAGTGCAACAGTTGCTGACTCGGACGTCACCTTCTTACAGGCTCACGACAGCCCGGTGCGAGCAATGACGTGGTCTCACAACGACATGTGGATGCTGACCGCCGACCACGGCGGCTACGTGAAGTACTGGCAGTCCAACATGAACAACGTCAAGATGTTCCAGGCGCACAAGGAGGCGATTAGAGAGGCCAGGTCTATACCCAATCTACCCTTTTCTGTAGTTAACCCAAGAAGCGTGTGTAGGAGGCGCCCCTCGGCGTCCTCCGTCCTTATATACTTCTCCCTGTGCTGCTCGATGTTGATGTCCTTGATTATTGACACGTGTATGTGTGTGCTGTTGCAACACTGCATTGATTTGTCACCTGTGGCTCATAAGTTATGTATCCTGGATTTTTCTATACATAATCACAATGTACAGAAAAGATTTTTCCTATTTTTTTCCACATTTTAAATAAAGAATTCACATTTATCTATATGCTAAGGTTATTACAACCACAGACTAGACACGGTGAGACACCCAGGGACAGAGTGGTTATTGTGGAGGGTTTATGGTACTGACGTGCACACACAGTTACACGGTCCATTTCACACCGCTGCAGCAACCGGGAATGTCGGCCATCGCCATGTGCCATGCTCACCATGACCTTCATTTAGTTTTGAATAAAGATTTAATTCTGGATTTTTTTAAATAAAGATTAAAATAATAAAGGTTATTAGAATAAAGATGACCAATTTCCAGGCAGACGATCCCACTCTCATCTGGGATCTATTCTCATTTGTAAAGCTTGCAACACAGCGTGACCTCTCACTGCTCCTCCTCCATTTTCACTCTCAGGTCACATCCAAAGAAAAAGAATAATAAAGCTGGTCATTATGGGTCCCCCCCCTTTACGTTCTCACTCTCTGGTTTCAAGAGTAATAAGCCACATGTTTTAAAAGTGTCCAATGTCCCTTGTTGGTGCCATTCCACACACACGAGGTTAAACAGGGACGGGAGAGTAAAAGGCCATCGTCATTCTTGCTTTGTGCATTTTCAGCCTTTAATGAATGAGCAGTGGGAAAACTTGGCTTGCTTTCTGATCTCTATCTGGTGGACAGAAGTTTCCCGTGCAAGTCACACAGTTTGTTAAAAATTAGGTTAAGGTTTTTTTGTTTGTTTTTTGTTTTGTTTGTCAGGACTAGTGTTTGTCTGACAGCAGCCTACTAAAGTGGACTGGGTGTAAAGCAAAAGGATGCAGAGCAACCAGACATTTATATTTAAACCATACTTAACTAGGAAATCCTCTCACTACTGAGGAGTACCGTCATCTAAGCCATTCTCTTCTGGCATTCACGCTATCTGACGTAGTGTGTCCTGCATACATTAACTGCTAATCATAGCAGTCCCAGAGGTCTCGACGTTTTTTGTGTCCCCTTGCTACACAGAGGACACCTAAAAACACCACTTTCTTTTAATTTTTTTTTTCTAGATGAATCAATGTTCAGGCCAAATTTGAAAAAGCAATTAAAATTTACTTGGGTGTAAAAGCAGATTCACCGAAAGGGAAAGGGCACGTGCATCTGATAGTGCTTACGTTCACGTTATCGGGGTTGGGAGCCAACAGAAAACAAGAAGGCGGGATTGCGGTCTTTTGGTCGGTTTTATTAAGTGGTGATCGCTTTTTTCTGTTGTTGCCTGGCGCATATCTATGGGGGAAAAAATGTTTGCATTTCGGCAATCCCTGTATTATCTATTGCTTGGTTGCGTGTTCTCTTTGGGAAATTTTGCGTTTGGGCACGTTGCTTTGATCAAACAGAAATTTTGGTAATGTCAGAAGAAGAGACGTAAGTGTCTGTTGAGCTCCGTCACATCGCAAAGAGCTTTCCCAGTGTATTAATATGGATGGATGGGTTTTTTTGGTTACCTCTGCTTCCTTAATGCTGTAGTTGTTGTGGATTTGAAACAGGGTTAGGGTTAGGGTTAGTTTCCTCAGTTTCCATTGCAGATGGATGTGTGTTGAGGTTGTAGTGTTGTAGCGTCTTGCTGTTCCAGTATGCTGCTTGAACGAGAATCTGATCTAAAGATCTAAAGTCTTAATTCACAGATGGTTTAACTGGGACACACTTACTATAGAAACCCCTCTCCTAGAAACCTGGGAGTGTCTCTCTCTCTCTCTCTCTCTCTCTCTCTCTCCCACAAAGAGCTGCTTTGTTATCCTTCATGATTGATTCTTTTCCTGCTATGTCTTCAGTTTCTCTCCTACGGATAATAAATTTGCCACTTGCTCTGATGACGGAACTGTGCGCATCTGGGACTTTCTGCGCTGCCACGAAGAAAGAATTCTAAGAGGTACGTTTACGACCGACCTGAAGACACAAACACTGTCAGGAAATTTAAAAAAAAATAATAATAATTTAAAAAAAAAAAAAAAAATGGAAAGGGCAACACACTCAAATGGAGACTATACATGTGTTTACCAAATCAAATCCACACACCATTCACACATTTCTGCACCTCTTCACCTCTCAGTATGCTTAATGGTGGCTTCAGAAAGTGATCCTTGTGTCAGTGTGCTAAAGAGTGTTTAATCCGCAGTGTTAGACGTGAAATCTGTGACCTTCCCGAACGCTGTTTCTGCCTTCAGTGTGCATCAGATGTGGGGGGAAAAGTTGCAGATTTGCCAACACCTGCTTTGTATATTTTTCTGTTTTTTTATTATTATATTTTTAACTTTTATAAGACAAACATATGCCTTAAAAAAGATACATTTAAGAGGAATGGTGATCAAAGACGAAAATATAAAAATATAAAAATTAAATATGAAATTTATATATATATATATAATTTAAAATAGGATGTGATGAAGCCTGCAGGGGAAAAAACTACAGCCAGAAAAGAGCAGAGTGAGAACTGGGCAGGAAGAGTGAAGAGGAAGGGAGATGTGTATACTACATTTTATATTTATACATCCTTTTACCATTTTCTTTCAAATAAAAACACTTCCTTGTCCTCTGCAGGGTAACACAGAAAGCAGACTCCTCCATCTTTGATTTAAAAAAAAAAAAACCGACGTGACTCTCTGACATCAGTATTGGTCTTATTTTTTTATTTTTGGTGAACATTTTCATTAAAGTTATCCATCTGTAGTCCTGTCAGGTCATAATAACACTCCTGGGAGCGTGCTGTTACAGGAAAATAATCAACAACAGGGTGCTGTGATTATTTTCCATTAACAGTCTGGACATGTTTTATTCTTCTTCTACCGCAACAATTTGGTTTGTAACAGTGGTATTTTTCTCATTTGTTAAATACCGACGACTTTTTATCCATTTATAGTTGTATTTAATGTTGTGGAACGTTCAGGAGACTTCATAGCAGGTTTCGACGTTTGTGGAAAGCCACAATTTAAATAAATACGACTCAAGTGGTGTGTTCATGGTACAAAGATCCTATAGAGGATAGATCCTATCCTAAGCACTATACAGAAATCCTCACATGTTTATCATATTGGATTCCCGCTACATTCAGTGTGTTTGTTTTTGTTTTGTATCGGTAACATTTCTTTAAATTTAATCAGATTTTTATGAATGATTAAAATAATTTAGATTTCTTTCACAGAGCAGATCGTCTTGTAGTTCTCGTTGGCGGTTTTAAATCCAAAATATGTCGAGCTGTATTTATTTGCCAGGCGTGTTAGCACGACATCTCAAGAAAGAGCGGTTGAAGATTTTGTAGACTTTATATGGAATTTATCACTATAACCAGCAGATGAGCTGATTTAAATTTTGTTATTGATCCAAACAGGTCAAGGTCACAGCAAGGTCAAATGTCTGATAGTTTTTCTTCAGTAGCGTCCTTCCTGTTCGAAGTATATTTTAAGGGAATGTGAAGCAACAAATTAGTAACAAGAAGGACTTGACTTAGGCATCTCTGTTGTCACCACTTTCATCAAGTTCTAATTGTCTCATAATAATCATTTAAAAAAGGCAGATAGGCCAGTGAACATTGGCTTAGGTGTTTTAAACTCTACGATATTAACAGACACTGTGGAACCCCCGCCCTCTCCTCTGTTTCATGCGAGTAATGTTATTTGCCCATGTGCGCCGTGCTCAGATGCCCTGATGTGGCGTGCTTGCTTTCTGTCCAACTAAATGAATGTTTCAAATTCACCAAAAATGGTCAAAAACAGCATATTTTGACCAAGAATGAAAATTTTGATCAACGTAGATTAAACATATAGAATATTTACTTTAAATACACTTTAATGTGTTAAAGCTTTTCAAAGAATATTATATATTGTATTGATGATAATCTTTCATTTAGTTTTATTTTGTTCATCAGTTAATATCCAGTAAAAGCCCTCAAAAAAAACTGAAGTGGAGCTAATGGGGAAAAGTGTGAATATGTCTGATCTAAGCTATATAACATACCATAGGTGCAAATCTGTGTGTCCTGCAAATCTCCCGCTACCTACACATCAATCCAGCTGCCCAGCATCTTAATAGCTTAATAAAGAGTTTCCTTAATAGCGACTTGCTCTCATAAAAATTAAATAAATGCGGTTCCCCCGAAGCTGAGTTTTTGCCGACTCAGACAATTTCCTCTGAAATAAACCTCAACAAATCATTTTGAATTGTCAACAATAACAACACAGGGCCTGTTGGTTATAGCAGTGTCTTGTAGAAGTAATGACAGGCATGTGGTGTGTTCAGGCGTACATGAAACTGAAATAGAGTAAAAGAAATATGAGCTGGGTGAAGGTTTGGGCTCAAAATATGGTACAAAAGTAAGGAAGTGAACAATAATAAAGCTGTGGAGTCTTTATTCAGTTAATTCAATAAAAATTTCTATAGTGGAAAGAAATCATCAGAATCAAATTAAAGACCTCACAGTCATTGAAAGTGCTTGTGCACATTTGACTTGTCTTTAAAAAATAGCATTGTTTGTTTCAGTGAACTTTATTTATTTATTTGTTTATTTGTGTATATATAATTATAACTTTAATATTCCTGTTTTTTAGTGTAGTCCGCAGTCTGACTCCGATGTTATTAATTAAATAAATCCGTAATTGCTGGGGATTTGATGGTATGTTAGTGTGCTCACAGATCATAACATATTATTTATTGCGTATTTAAATGATTGTAGCCGTGTTTCCGATGAGACTTTGGGTTAAAATCAGAGCTTTGTATTGAGTATTGTCCACTGTATATAAACCGTGTTCCCTAAATCTGCTTAAAGAACAACAGGAGCAAAAAGAAAAGAGACAGAAATTTGGACACGTGTCATTTTAACACACAGAGGTCATTGATGACGCCACCTGCGACATTGTCATCTAAGCAATACTGATAGACAGACCAGATAGAAGCGGAGATATTGTTAAAGTTGATATAAAAATGGTCTGATGTTTATTTTGATTGTCAAACTGCAATTCATTGGAATATCATGAATATCAAGTTCTTGGGCTTGATGCTTCTCATTGGACTTGATGCTTTTGTGTAAAGCACAGTCTCTCACTCCTGACATCACTGACTGATTGAGTGTTTTGCTAACCTGCAATTGCATTACAACATCGCAAACAAAGACGAAGGGAGCGTATGTTCTCCTTCACCATACCAGAGTGGTAGTTTAATGCAACAGGGGAGACACAACTATACGTGGAGAGAACTGAGTTAAATGAATGTAGAGTAATCCATCATCACCAATTATCTGTCTGTGAGTACGCTTAGCACGCTAGCTGCTCGTTTCGAATACGCTTACTGAGTAACATGGGACTGTCCTGTATTGAACTTTACCTTAAACCCCAATGCCTGAACAGCTCTAATGTGCCTTGGTGTAGATTGTGTGGAACTGCACTAGACAGATAAATACTCCTCCTCCTTAAGATATTCCCTTAGTCGGTGTCTTCATGTCTAACCTTTAACTGATGTCCAACATGAAGAAGCAAGCCAATGGTACAGGCTTTGTGCTCTCTTACCGTTCTGGTACACATCAATACCATCACATCATCTCCACACACACACACACACACACACACACACACACACACACACACACACACACGGTCCTTCTCAGTCAGAAGGAGTGATCTACACATATTACTACACAGTAATTACAAACTTTTAAACAAGTTTAAATTATTTTTCACATTCAAAGAAATGCATGACATGAATGTGTGTTTGATTTAGATTTTAAAACATTCTGTTCATTTACAGTTTTTTGCATTTTTAATTTACAGATTTGTAATGGTTTACTGACTTGTATCGGTTTTTAAAATTGTATTGATTTGCAAAATTCAACAGATTTTTGGTTCACAGAATTCTATTCGTTCACAATCGTGTTGGTTTACTGAAGTTGCTGCCTAGTTTCTTAATAAAAGCAAACCGGCTGTATGTTTTTATTTTAGCACGTGTTGCTTCATGGAATCAGTTTAACCAGTTCCGTTGAAGGGTTTGAATAATAGAAGAGTGTGTGTGTGTATTAATATGATGAGGTTACTGGGTTACTAATGCTCAATTCCTTTAGGTAATAGTCACTAATATTTTACTGATAGTAAACTCTGGCCCTCAGAAGAGTGGGATGGTTTCAGATTAATGTATAATTGACTCTTAGCGCTTTGTAATTTTATGATTTGGCTTATTGGGCTTCCCCTGTCCTAGTGAAATATTTCCGCAGCGTGCTGGCACACTGGAAGGCACTGGCATGTGAAATATCACACTATGCTGGAAACTACGAGTATGAGATGACCCGATACTACTCTTTCTTTACTTATACCAGTGCTGAAACTTGCAGGATCTGATTTAGGCTTTCAAAATGACCCTAAATATCCAAACTTCACAAACACTTTACTACCGTACAGGATCCATAACATTTGGCTTACACAAACCACAGCTATTTTTATTTTAAACAGAAACTGTTACTAGCTGTTATGGAATCTTTGGTGGATATTATTATAGATGTAGTTCGTAATATTTAAAGCTAGATTTTGCACAGAATCAGGTTGTATCTACCGGTACTGATCCTGGATATCGAACTGGTGCCATTTCTACTTATGTGACACTGCAATATATATAATACAATAAGGGATGAAGCAACAGTGTGGTTTTTGAAGGTGTCATTATTTTAATTTTGAACATTACTCTGCAGTAAGAGTTTTGAGGACAGGTGCAGTCTTATTATAAAGGTTATCAGAATATAGGTGTGAGATGCATTTTAATTCAGTTTGCACTCAGACTTGGTCTTACTAAGCTAATTTTAATTTTAATGGTGTTCAGTTTGTAGCCCATAACATTAGACATTAGTGTTTGCTCATTATCTCCATTCTCTGTCAATCACAGTCTCACACACACCTAACCAGCCACTTCCACTATGCCACTATACTGTACAATCAATACCATGAACATGGATGTAGGATGTGCTGTTGAATGGAGTAACGTTCACGTGTTTAAGTCTTTCGTATCCCTTGCTTTGCTTTCCAGGTCACGGTGCAGACGTCAAGTGTGTCGACTGGCATCCCACCAAAGGCCTGGTGGTCTCAGGCAGCAAAGACAGCCAGCAGCCTATCAAGTTCTGGGATCCAAAAACTGGCCAGAGTCTGGCAACATTGTGAGTTTATTACTGGGAGCCATTTTAGCCAGGAACATTAATCCGTTACACAACACCGGACCTGAAACTTATTTGACTCTGTAACACTAAGGGATGATTGAATTGCAGGACTGGGTGCAGATTCGAAGTGTTTTAATGTTGACTTGGGGAAGTGGAACAGATTTATAGAAGTGATTTGATGTAAATACGTCTATGAAGTTGGCCACTAGCATAACAGTTTTTTTTAAATAATAAATTCCTGAGTTTCATAGATAAAAATTAAGGTTCTCCTTAGAAAAGATGGATGGGGGAACTAGCGATTTAGTGTTTTGGCTATTGATCAGAAGGTTGCAAGTTGAGAAATCCCAGTCTTTGAGCAAGCCTCAACTTTTGATAAAAGCATCAGCCAAATGAGCACACACACACACACATACTGAAAAGCAAACATCTAATGCTCTCAGTCTGCAGTAAAACCTGAGATGATGATCTTGTGTCTCAGACATGCCCATAAAAACACGGTGATGGAAGTGAAGTGGAACCTGAACGGCAACTGGCTGCTGACGGCATCGCGTGACCATTTATGCAAACTGTTTGACATTCGCAACCTGAAAGAAGAGCTGCAGGTGTTCAGGGGACACAAAAAGGAAGCTACAGGTAGAAACTGAGGAATGCTGGCTTTATGCTTATGTGCCCTGTGTTTGTGTTTGTGTCGTTATCTGACGCTGTTCATGGTGTTTGGTTGTAGCTGTTGCCTGGCACCCAATCCATGAGGGTCTTTTTGCAAGCGGAGGCTCTGATGGATCTCTGCTTTTCTGGCATGCAGGGTACAAACTGCTTGCTTGCACACACATTTCATTCACAGCAATTGATTACACAGCTTGTTACAGAACCTAACGTGCTGTGACTAGTAGTAATCTTTACAATGTCTCGTCGACAGGGTGGAGAAGGAGGTGGGTGGTATGGAGATGGCCCATGAGGGTATGATCTGGAGCTTAGCCTGGCATCCTCTTGGCCATATTTTGTGCTCGGGGTCTAACGACCACACCAGGTATGTATTTTAAACTATATGTGTAGTATAAACACGCTCATAACACAGAACAGTGAACAGGTGCAGCATCAGGATCAACCTGAATGACCGTGCTGAACAAGCTGACTATAAATAGCTGGTTTATAATTAAGGGTAATTAAACAGAGACGTGTATTAAAGTATGCAGTCATAGCTAAATAAACGCCTACTGGTGACACGTGGTAATAGGAAAATAGACTTGATCTGTGTATCAGGGCCAAGGTAAAATATTCATCTGATGCATTTTATCACCTTCAGCAAATTCTGGACCCGAAATCGACCGGGAGACAAGATGCGCGACCGCTACAACTTGAATCTCCTACCAGGAATGTCGGAGGACGGAGTCGAATATGGTGAGTGATTGTGGATCACATATAGTGAAGTGAAGTGAAGTGAAGTGAAGTGACTTTGTGGCCAAGTGTGGTGACACATACTCGGAATTTTTGCTCTGCATTTAACCATCCAAGTGCACACACACACCCGTGAACACACACCCGGAGCAGTGGGCAGCTATTCGGTGCCTTGCTCAAGGGTCTCACCTCAGTCGTGGTATTGAGGGTGGCAGAGAGCGCTGGTCATTCACTCCCCCNCTACAATCCCTGCCGGACCCGAGACTCGAACCCACCACCTTCAGGTTCACCTTCAGGTTACAAGTCCGACTCTCATACCATTAGGCCACGACTGCCCCTGTATATATAGTAACTGTAGTTGCGTGGACTATTGAGCAATATCGACGGCTCTGGTGATGGACATGAGCTTCCACGCTGTGCGCTCTCCGTTCCAGAATCAGTTATTTCACTTGAGCTGACACATCTTGGATTTTAAGAATTAGTACAAGTAGCGTATGTATATGTATATGTAAATGTATATGGCTGTTAATTGAAGAGCGTATCGACACACTGTTTGCTGCTGTTTTATTAATATTTAACTGCCATAATAATAATCGCATTTGTCATGTTCTGCCTCCTAGATGACATGGAGCCCAACAATCTGGCCACCATTCCTGGGATGGGGATCCCGGAGCAGCTGAAAGCAGCCATGGAACAGGAACAGACCAGTGAGGACCCCTCACACATAACGCATTTAATATCCTGCTGTAAATACTAGACTAGACCTATAAGTTAAAAGAATGGGTAATAGATACTATGATGAAAGTGTGATAAGTACTGAGTATAGTTCATCAGAATATTTGTCAAATGAGGATTTTGTTTGTGATTCTTTCTCCTGGAAATTGACTCTGAAATAAAACCCATATTAATGCATTGCTCATATTAATCATCAGGTAAAGAGACAGTCCCGGAGGCTGAGATGAGCATCCCAGGGCTGGACTGGGGAATGGATGAGGTGATGCAAAAGGACCAGAAGAAACCACCAACAAAGAAGGTTCCTTACGCAAAACCAATTCCTGCTCAGTTCCAGCAAGTAAGTTATTTATGCCTTTATTTTTTTGTTAGAAAATGTCAAGATAGAAATCCACAGTGAATCTTCTGGGATAAGATTCTATAGTATCTAATCACTACTGTTTCCGTGTTCAGGCCTGGGCAGAGAACAAGGTGCCAACTATGGTTCCAGGAGAGCCACCCAAGGAGAGGAAGGATGAGAAGGCGGATGGAAAGAAGAAGACTCAGGCTGAGATTGAGCAGGAGATGGCTGCACTGCAGTACACAAACCCCATGCTGTTAGAGGTGTGCTAACACGTGTTTGTCGTTACTCTTCTACACCTGTATACTGTAATGATTTATAAACCCATGATCAGGTTTCTTCCTTATGTCATCTCGGGGAATTTTTCTTCAACACTGTCGCCCCTGTAGATCTAAATCTGCATCTGAATTTCTGTAAAGCTGCTTTCTGATAATGTCAAATAAAATTTAATTAAATAACGTGCATTTTCATCTACAGCAACTGAAGATTGAGCGAATGGCCCAACTCCAGGATCAGAGCATGGCACCTCCTGGAGGCCAGCCAGGCTCCATGCCGTCCTTCCCTGGGCAAGGAGGCCCCATGGCACCGCCTCCACAGGGCTTCCCTCAGTCAATGCCACCCCAGCAGATGCCTCCCAACATGGGGCCTCCAATGGGACAAGGTGGCATGCCTGGCCCCTATATCCCCCCAGGTCAGATGGGACCTCCAGGGCCTTTGTCTCACCAGGGTCCTCCTCCTCCGCAGGGCATGATGGGACCTCCAGATCTCCACGGACCTCCCCGCCACCCTGGACCTCACAGGAATATGGGGCCTCACGGCATGCCACCAGGGCCTAGGGGCATGCAAGGTCCTCCACCAGGTCCGATGTCTTCAGGACCACCTACAGGAGGCATGATGGGACCTCCACCTCGGGGTCAAGGGCCACCCCAAGGAGGCATGATGCATCAGGACATGCGCGGATCAGCACCTCATGGAAACATGATAGGTGCACAGGGGCCTCCGCCAGGAGGAATGATGGGGCCTCCACCCAGAAATCACGGCATGGGCAACATGCACGGAATGGGGCCTCCTCCTGGAGGAATGCATGGGCCTCCAAACAATATGCAGGGGCCACCGGGTAACATGCAAGGACCTCCTCCATATATGCAGCAGGGCAAGCCGCCACACATGGGCGAGGGAAGCAGAGGACAGTTCAGCCAGGTAAAAAAATGGCCCTTAACTGAATTACATTCATTTTGATTTAAGAGTCCATGTTTTAATCTCTGTCTACTTTCTAGGGACAGAATTCTGGCCCGCAGTCAATGATGCATGGTCCTGGTGCCAAAGGTAGGCTTGAGAAACCACTTTAATTCCATCATAGTAGAACACCAGGAAGAAAAATCAAATAAAAATCAGATATCCCTGATCAGATAGTAATTCCTTTTTTTTTATTTATTTATTTTTTTTAAATGTATTCTGTTTGTCTCGTCCCTGTGTTTGTGTTGCTATATATAGACGGACCTCGAGGGCCTCCGAACCACCACATGGGGCCTCCACCTGAGCACCAGGGCTCGGATGGAGGTTCTCAGTACTGGGCGGAGGACGGAGGGTACCAAGAGGGCTGGAGGAGACCGGGACAGGACTTTCATGGAGATCCCAGAAGCCACCGAGGAGGTTCTGGAGGGCAGTGGGAAAACCAGGAGAGGTTCCCTTCTCACGACGATGACTACGAAAGGTGCGTCATTCAATAAAGCTATTTTAGGAAGATTTAAGGGTAGGCGAGTGACTGATGTACAACTGCGCTTGTCGTTACAGCTAATTATTTGTGAGGCTGAAGGTTGTTTGATAAAACAGCACTTCTGGTTTTTGATCAGAAGAGAAAAAAGACCTACAGTGTCGAATAATTTACAGATTAACAAATTAAAACCCTCATAACAGTATTCCTTTTCGGAATCTGGGGATCTATAATTCATTGAGGTATATTAAAAGGTATATTGCGGTATGTTATTTTTCGTAATGTCCAGGTCTATGAGAGTGAGATCAGGAGAGTTGCTGACTGTAGTGTGTCCCTACAGGTTTGATGATGGGTATGAGGGTGCAGGGGATGGGTACGAGCAGAGGCCGAGGCGTCCACCACATTCAGATGATTCGTAAGTACAATACAGTGTAATTACATATTATAAATACATTCATACACAATACTGCTCCATGTGCTGTTCATTACGAATCATAATCGCTGAAGTAGGGGCAGAAAACGTGCTGTAATGAGGTCTGGAAAATATATGTATATATTTTAGTTTCAGGAGAGGTGGAATGAGCGGACGTGGAGGCCGAGGAGGTTACCAGGATGAGTACGGAGGAGACGAGAGCTTTGACTCTCAGGACGAGATGGGCCAGGGCTGGGGGAATGGCGGGAGAGGGAGGCCACGTGGAGGACCACCGCGTGGAGGTTCGATTCAAATCACGTCATCCTTTCAGCCACACACACGCACTGAGAATCCGTCCAATCAGCATGAGTTTGAACATGTCATATCTCATAGGTGGTGTAGGAAGAAAGGGGCTTCTGCCAACTCCTGATGAGTTTGCGGCTCACTACGAAGGAGGAAGAAACCAAGAGGGTTGGGAGGGAGGGCGAGACTCAGGTAGAACCACTGTAAAACAAACAAACCAAAAAAGAAGCTTTGGGGAGGGAGGGTGTAGGCAGATAGTGTGAATGTCAAGCTGAACATGAAGTTGAATTTCCCACACTGTAGAAAGGAAGTGTATAATGGTGACACTGTGCTGTGTGTGTATGTGTGTGTGTGTGTTCAGGTCACGAGGGCTATCGGGACAGCCAGAGGGGTGACCATGGCATGCACGACAGCCCGTCTGCAGTCAGTAGGGAGCGCTCTTCTTCTCTACAGGGCATGGACATGGCCTCACTTCCACCTCGCAAACGTCCCTGGCACGACGGGGGTCCGTGGCCTCTGTACCTGAGTGGACCTCGACCTGGACTACTGGCTCCCCGTCCATTCTGTGGTCTCCAATGTAAGATACCACAATCTAGAGGGGACCAATAAAATAATAAGCTAGTAAGCTCAGTTAAAGTACACCTACATGACTTTGGCATCAAAGCCAAATGATCATCTCGCATCTAGCCTCACCACTCCGGATTTGTTTTAGTCTGAAAGCAAGTAGCCTGAATGTTGCAAGTGAAATCTCGTGTTGATTTAAACAAAACTCCTTAATTTATATTTGCTTACATTTTATATTTTACACGCAAATTCAAAAACGCTCTAGTTTGTCTCTATTCATGATTTGCTATACTAACATATATAAACCATTAACAAAATGTGTGAGAACCCCCGAGTCAGAGAGTAACACAGACAGAAAAGTCCAGCCGGAGGTGGTGCACTGCTACAACCAATGCCAGGAGGAGGTAGGTCCCCGCCATCTCCTCCTTGGGTTCGCGGTGGCCGTGGAATGAGAGGAGGCCGGGGACGGTAGGAGGAGCTACACCCTCGAGACAAAAGGCTGGACACTGTGGACTGAAAAAAAGGACCAAAGGAGCCACAAATCTGCTCCATCAGCTCTGGCTCATTGCGCATTTTCTCCGGGCTCAGCACTTCGAGCTGATCATAGGAGCATGAGCCTGGTTGAGGCCTGTATGCTGTGACTGAGCATTTTTCAGTCAATAATTGCTCAAGCTGACCTGATTTTGAAACTTGGACGCACGCACATCACAGATATGAGCGGCTAGCTCACACCTTTCACTTCATTTTGGGGATTTCTGGACGATCTTTCCCCCAAATACTCCACAGTGCACTATACAGAGTCTGTTTCTCACTCAGTGTGGATGCTCACTGGACTGGCTCGAAGCTTTCCAGCTCGTGTTAAAGCTTCAAAAATGCACCATGTGCACACTCCCGATCCAGTGACTGAAATAAGGGACGGACTCTGAAATCTGGCACCTCCAGGCATTTAATTTTATGTAAAATAATAGAAAAAAATGATTCTGTAACATGAGCAGCTGACTTTGTTTCAACGTGTACAGTTTGTCAAAAGGTTGTCATATTGTTTTGTGCATTTTTGTATGAGATGGCAATAGAAGTTTGTGCAAGATTTATATCAAATCAGTTGTCACTTCCTTTCTTTCACATTTTATCCCCAATCTATTTTCACTCACAATTTGAACACAAGTTCCTATTACTGTATTGTAAATATTAAAAAAATATATATATTTGAGGGGAAAAAACTATTTGCACAATTGCGTTTATTAGTAAATATTAATTAGTAAATGCGCCAATAATTTTACCCAGTTAGTCATTAAATCTAGTCCTCTAAAAGGACAGGATACACGTGATCTCATCTGGCCCGTTGGTAGCAATGAACTCGTATGCAAAACAGATTTATTCCGTTTTTCCAAATATAATTGATCCATCCAGATTATAATTACGTGTGAAATAAATATGTTTTTAAACACGTTTACTCCACTCATGTTTAAAGGCTGTAATTTGACTACCAGTATATTTTGGGAATAGTCATTATCCTGTAACTTCCTGCAGGGAGACGTTTATTTAACTTTTACAGAAGGAGCCTCTAATGTGAGCATTTTAACAGTAGAGGATTTTACTCTCTCTGGTTTCTTGGCAACAATGACGAACTCTGGGTTTTTTGTCCTTATTAACATCAAGAGAGAATAAAGAGAGGATGGTGAGGGAACAACAGATTTATATTATAGCTGCTATAAATCTAAGTGCGAACAGAAACTAACTAGTTTTGCTGACATTCCACAGCTATAAGTCCCCCTTTTTTCATGAGCAGTAAGAAATTAATTATAATTTTTTTCACAAATGTAAACACCATGTTCTCCTTATTTTGACTGTGCTGTCACCAGGGTGCTAACAGTCAGGCTGCAACACACCACCCCATTGATTGTTTTCTTTACTACACTGTTGTTTTATTAAAGTGTTTCTACCACCTAGATGAAGTTTCTGGTTGAAGATGAAGCCTGATAGAAAGAGAAAGCTCTCCAATTCAACATCTATTTGTTCGCACCAGATTGGAGACATTGCAGAGATGTGAAGTCTTGTCCACTATGACTGACTGCTTTCATTTCACCAACAGGATTCACACCTGATAAAACACATCGGTGACTTGAAAACCAAAATGTACGAAAAGGAAGTCAGAGATACACACCAGCCCTTTGCATTGAACACTGGACCAACTGGGTGTAGATACTTTTCCCCTCATGTCAGACACCACAAATATTTACCACATAATCATTGTACACTGTTAATGTCCATGACTCTTTATTTACAATGTCACAAAATCTGTTAGATGTGCATAAGTACTGATTTGGTCCTCTCATTTCACAGTGGAACAAACTGAATTAGTCTGCAGTTAATCCAGAGAAATGCAGAAACCAGTTTACTCATCATAGCATCTGATGAGCGCTCCCCGGATTAAACACTGGTAATCTGCACATCAGATTAATACACTAAGCATTCCCAAGATTTTCCTGCACACTGGATTAGTGTTTAGTCCTGATTTTTGTCCGAAGGTTGTGCTTATATGGGCATGGTTTTGCCGGTCACTGTCCTTTTGATGGCCGATGCAGCCATTCCGCCGACAAACCTCATCCCCGCGCTGCCGCCGGGCACCAGAGACACCACGTAGCCCACTATAGCGCCGATCTGCACGATGGCTCCGAGCGCCGTGAGCATGGTGCTGTGGAGCCCCAGCGCCGCGTACAGCGTCGCCCCCAGCGAGCACAGGTATATCACTGCCCCCGGGGACGGGGCGGCGACCATGCGGCTCGGACCGCGCAGGACGGCGGCGCCGGTCAGCGCGAAAAGCGAGCCGAGCGACCACAGCAGAGCGAACTTCCTCGCCTTCAGTAGCAGCAGCGGCGCATACAGAGCCGAGAGCCCGAAACACAGCGCCGAAAATAAGATACACACCCCGAATGCGACTAGCCGCTGAGACCGACTCACGCCCGGCAGACACGGATCGGGTTCCGCAGACCACGGCCAGGAAAACCCGCTGCTCGAGCTTGGGCCTGTGGAGGATCCGCCGCGACCCGAGAACGGACTCGACCACCGACCGAACCAGCTGCCCGGCACACTGCTGTCGGCTTCATCGATGTTCACAGTCGTGCTGGAGCTCGACTGCGATATTGTCTTTGCACCGCTCTTAGACTGGGCTAAATATTCCTGAAGCTGTCGGTTTAACTCCGCCATGATTGTTGCGTTGGAACCCAAACAGTAAAAGTGATACGTCATAAAAACACGACCGGTCCACTTTGGTCGCTTGTCATTGACGTAAGGCGGATACGGGTGGAATAATAAAATAGAAAATATAATTATAAATCTCAAGTAATATTAAGAATTGTTTATTTTCGTTTCCGTACCTTAATTACATTTATATGAAGCTTGTATTTTGTGTATTGATGCCACAACCTCAAATACCATATGTTTGACTATTACAGATGCAATTTCTGGCATCTGAAAGTCTGGGAGTGAAACACTAAAGAGCTGAGTATAAGAACTGATACGTTTCTTTTATATTTAATCCCAGGTTGAAGTCAAACAACAGTTCACAGTAAAGACTGAGCTGAGGAAGACAGAAAGTTAAACAATTTCCATTTACTGTAAACTTACTTTACAGAGCGATATTCCTCTGGGCCTGTCCACAGCTGCCTGGCCTGTCTAAAATTAACCTCCCTCTCTACTGGTCTCTAGTTCCCAAAGGCTTTTTATGGTCTGAGTTAGCAGAGAAACACAGACCGGTCAGGACAGAGAGAGAGAGAGAGAGAGAAACCAACAAGGGACCAGGTCAGTCAATTAAAACCACATTAATTACTCTGTAGAAATGATCTAACACTTCACTGATCTAACACTTCACTGGAACTAATAAAGTAAAATAAATACTATATAATTTAAGAAGTTAAAATATTGAAGAAATAGCCTTTTAATCTGTGATGTGACCTGTAAGACATTTTTTTTACATTATTTAACAAACATATTTATTAAATTAAATGTTACTTAATTAAATGTTTTAAAATTAACTTCCAAAAGTCCAGCATGGTATTATGTAAATGGAAAACAAGGACTTTTGTTCAAAATATTTGTTTAACATGTCCGTGTTTATTAAAAATTGTCTTATTTTAATAGATGTATTTTAACACTGTTTTCTTCGATTTAAAGGTGCAGTTTGTAATTTTAAAAACACAAAGAGTTGAACATTATTACGATGTCAAAATAACTATGAAATCATTTTGACAATAGCAACAATAAACGTCTTAAGCCATGTCAGGAATATGGCTGGTTTTCTTGTTTCAGGCTTCTGTTTATATTTTAATTGTCCCTGATATTAGCTCCACCTCCAGGCAGCACAGAGCTGTACAATCCTTCCTTTCCCCTTAAAAGGCAAACCTTTAGGCATACATAGAGGGAGTGGAAGACTTGGTGATGCTTTTTATTGTAATTGGAGTGTGCCTTGCAAAATCACAAACTGCCCCTTTAATATCAGCAGATGCTGAGTGGAATACAGAGTCAATTGGTGATCTAGTTGCTAGGAATAAACTTATTCAAAACAGAGAGGTCGAAGTACAGAGACAGGGTCTAGTGGGGTTCGGAGAAGGACCCGCCTCGGCTGCGGGGAGACAATCGAGCCCTGATGACTCGTAAGGGCATCACCCTCATCGTAAACGCCACCCTGTCCCACAGCTGCCCCACATACCCAGGAGTCGAGTGTGTACGCGTGGCTGTACCTGATCTTCCAACTGCACGTCTGAGTGAGCACTTTGACCGAGTGGCAGCCCGCATTCATAACAACCGAGCGGGTGGAACATTGGTGCACTGTGCGGCAGGCATGAGCCGCTCACCTGCTTTGATCATGGCCTACCTCATGAAGTACAAGGGAGTGACCCTGTGCCAGGCGCACCACTGGGTGAGGCAGAGCCGACCCTCAATCCGCCTCAACGCAGGATTCTGGGACCAGCTTCTGGACTATGAAAAGAGACTTTATGGGAAAAATACAGTGAAAGTTGCTGCTCCATTGGAAGCACCTAAAACACCCAAAGTGATGCCCAGATACAATCTGAGAGAGTGTCCATCATCTCCAAGGCTGGGCTGGTTTAGACGATAGGACTGTAATAAAAAAACGTGTGTGAGTGGCAGTGCCTTCACATTTTGTTAACTTTTGATTTAAATGTATACTATTTTCACCTAACTGTTATAATTTGCACTTAACAAAACATTTTGTGACATTTTTGTGAAATTCATGGTTATATTGTGATATTCAACCCACCTTATATTGTTATTATAAACACTTTGAAGTGATTAAAAATGGCAGTGAGCCCTTTGCCTCGGTTTTCTCAGCTGAGAATAACCACTCGACTCAGTTTACTAAGCTGAGTGACTTTTCTCGGCTTTAAGAGTAGAGGAATTATTCTGGTTTGAATTATTTGAAAGCAGCACTGTGTGTGTGTGTGTGTGTGTGTGTGTGTGTGTGTGTGTGTGTGTGTGTGTGTGTGAGATTATGACAATCCCATAATTTTGTTTACTTTAAAAAGAAGTTCATGAAAGTACTGTAACACCAAATATTTATACACCATGTAAAAAAAATCATATAAATTTTATATCAGCAAAATTTGTCAGCATTTTTTTTTAAAATCTTTGACACTATTGATGAGTATTTAAGGTAATCATGGGGAAAATGTGTTGTTTTGTCTCCTAAAATGAAAATAAAACACATGCACACACACATATTTCTGACAAATGACATCAATAAATGTACATTTTTTAATCTAAGATGAAATTTTATTTCTTGTAAAACAGACACATTAAAACATTCAGCCCTCTTTAATACAAAAATTGGGAATTTGTATTCCCATCTAGCATAAAGATATGTAAGTTTGCTTGTATTTGAAGAGATAATAATAATAATAATAATAATAATAATAAAAAACTATGAGGAAACCATCCATCAGTTAAACCACTCTATTACTTTTAGAAGTAAATAATGAAAGCCATCATGTTTACACAAAACTTTTTTTATTATCTCCAATAACTTTTTACATTAAACTGATAAATGTCCCTCATGAAATATTGCATTATTTTATCCTGATACTGTGGAATGTGAAGGTAAATCCGGGCAGATTTCCGGGTTTTGGCGCCTTATATCCAATAGGATGCGTCTAATTGTATCACGTGATTTAGATCGCGCTAATGGTTGGTCCAATCACGTGGCTTGAACTAATTGAAGTGATTTGTTTGTAATAGTGCAGTGGCAAAATATTATCATGAATTTCGATTATAAACATGAAAATGTAGCCCAAACGTGAAGAGAAAGGAATTCTCTTCACCTTTTTTAATCAATTAATTAATTAATTAAAACATTTGGTCTTTCTGGTACGTCGTCAGGAGGAAGTCTGGCTGGTAAGTGTTAGCAAATGCTAATTAATTAGTTAGCTAACAGCTCTAAATTCTATAATAATCTCTATTATTGTCGTGTATGAAAATGCCAGTTTTAATTAGCGAAGTCATTCGTTGCTTTGGTCACTACTAATATTTTTGAATGCTAAATAAATTAGGTAGCTATGGTTCAGCAGTATTGTGTTAATTGATGCTAGCTGCAGCTATGTGCTAACTACACTAAACCCACAGTGTTCACATCAGTGTATCTTGGATAGGAGTTTAAATGAGTTTCAATTATTTTCTACTGAGGTGTCGTTCGCGAGTGAGTCGACTCCTTGACCCGGCTCTTTTAGGGGAACGTTGAGAATCGACTCGCACATTTATATTTGTAAAGCCTCGCTGATTTTTACTAGTTTATCTATTGTTTAAAAAAAATTGTAAAATAGAATGCAAAGTTATATGAGGAAGACGAATTATAACCACTGTGGCCGGTTTAGGACAAAATGGCAATGAACCGAAAGAGTCGACTCTGAGTTGAGTTGAGCTGAGTCAAGTGATCCGACTCAGTGAAAAGAGCCGGAATACCCATCACTATTATTTTGGAAGTTGCAATCAGCACCGTGGTGTTTATTTCTCTTAATTATGTACGTATTTCTGTACAGCTTTGAAAGATGTGTGTTGTAATATTTAAGAGCAGAGATGTTCCTTCTTAAAATGTGTGGAAGTATTCAACATGGAGTGCTGTGAGTGCTGTATAATTTGGGACAACAGGGGGCGATATGGGACCAGAAAGCTTAAGCCAGCTGCAGCAGGCAGGTGAGGATGGATGAGTGGAAAGTTTGGATTCAGTGAGATAAGAATATCTTGAAATATCTGTGGCGAGACGAGCCACATGGCCCCTAATAACCTGCTTTCATGTCTGACTCAAACATCTCTCACCAAACACATTCATCCTCTCAGGCATGGAGTTACTCCGGCAATTTGCAAACAGCTTTTTCCCCATGTCATGATGGGCTTCGTCTCACTGGCTTTATAAGAGACAGATAAAATTATAGATATTCTTTTATTAATAATTCATAGTCGATGTGTGTTGGAAATCACGTGTGTGATGAAGTAGAGCCAACCACAAAGTTGATTATTTTCCTATAACAGCAGAATCCCGAAGTGTTTTATTCTTCTTGTACCCTAGCAATTTGCCAAGAATTAATTAAAAAATTAATAATAAAAAATCTCTTACTTTTTAGCCATTTATGATTACATGTTGGTCAACACTCGCCACACAAATTGGTTCAATCATAAGGTTTAGTAAGATTATATGGATTGTCCTCCATACACGTCTCAATACAAGCAAGTTGTTGCTATGGAAACGATAACGTACTAAACGTCACATTTAATATAAATCTGTGATTTAAGGCTGCACTATTGTCAGAGCTGCTGTTATAGAAAATGGATCAACATCTTCTGACCAATCAGATTTGAGAATTCTTTCATTTCCAACATGGTGCTGCTACATCCTCTGCAGTGCATCATGGGACTTTATTAGTGCACCGAGTATTCTTCACTGTACGAAAAACTGGATGATGGCGGTTTTAAAACCTACAGCGAGATTCCACATGTGAAAGTGGCATCGTACATTTCCCATAATTCTGTTCACCACGTGAGATTTCCACCGAAAAACACGACCTGCAAAACTCTCAGGTGTAATGCTGTGATCATCTCATAATAATAATTATGAAGCATTTTATTTTATTTATTTATTTATTTATTTTGCGATGTGCCATTTATATTTCTAGTGCCGTACTTCATAGAGGTGGGCGATATGACAAATATATCACGATTCTTGAAGGCAGTTCTACAATACATATGTACCATGATAGTACTTTTTTTTTTTTTTTAAAAGTAATTTTTATTTCTAATAAGTAAGCACTGAAAAGGTGAAAAAATCTGTTAACCTTTTTTTAATTTTAAGTACAAAATTTTGTAAATAAATATAATTTTTTTATTTATAAAAAGATAGCATGATAGCTTGGAAAAAAATATATTGTGACATAATTTTAATCATGATATCAATATTATATCGTCATATTGCCCAGCCCGAATACTTAACATTTAATAATCAGTTTGGTGTCTCAGATAGGGGGCGTGGCCTAATCAGATGGGGGCGTGGCCCTGAGTTTGAAGGTGGAATTGATGTAATCTTCATTAAGCCTACAATTATGTGAAGGGCAACTAAAATTGTGTCTGGACAAAACAAAACATTTATTCAATGTTTATTTGTGAATGGTGCTAGTTACGTGTAGGATGTTGAATATATGATCATTTAGATTTACATTTTGTACAATGCTGAACTGGGAGCTATAAACTTCCCTTACTTGGTAGCTTCAGTGCAACCTTGAGAAGCTTTGAAACTTTCCAGAGCATGATTAAAAGTTGTGTTTAATGTTTTTGGGCTGAACTGTTGCTGTGATTAGTATATTATACGTGTACACAACATTTAAGCCTCTGTTTCTTAGCTGAAAACCTCATTTTGAGTGTTTGTAGAAGGTGCATTACTTACGTCATGCTGTTGGTCTGGTAGCGTTTGGCGCGTCCAGAGTCCAATCCAAACATCATTCGTCACTTTTTAGGTCTCCGTTATTTTAGGGTTATTTCTTAAGATCTCGCCTTGCAATGGATATTATGTGTTTTGGCAACAATGCATTGTTGTAGATGAGAGAGTGGAGAAAAGAGGGAGCAGACGGTGGGGGACGTGGGGAATGTGCTGGAAGCGAGGCGGAGGAGCGAGTCGTAATGCTGCGCGTGGAAACTCACTCATTTCTCCTGAAAAACAAACATAATTTATTCTACACTGAAAGCCTGCCATGTTGTGCAATTAACAGGAAACAAGCTGGCAGACATGGGCTGGGTAGAGTGGTGTGTGTGTGTGTGTGTGTGTGAGTGAGTGAGAGAGAGATGTGTGTTTAATGAGAGTTTGCTTTCAGTGGAGCCATCATGAGTAAATAGCCACATGATTATGATGGGATCATTTATCTTTCTGCACATTATTTGAAGGCCCCCGTAAGGTAAGGCACTCGTACCACGAATGCAGTGCAGGATATTTCCCTGGAAGGTATAGCTGTGTGTGTGTGTGTGTGTGTGTGTGTGTGTGTGTGTGTGTGTGTGTGTGTGTGTGTGTGTTGAGAGAGTGGGGCACAGAGCCAGACAGCAGGCGCCACTATTTGAGCATGATGACCTCATCTCTTATCCCTCAGTAGAGCACACAGTCCACAGCCCTCATTTTCGAGTGTGTGTGAGTGTGTTTCTGGGAGTGAATCCACTTAATGACAAGCTATTTTACAACTTATAAAAATCATTAATTTTATTCTCTCATATTTTTTTATGTGTATTTAATTGTGTGAAATAACGTTTCAAGAGTCACACTAAATATGTGCGCTAAATCTTCCATTAATGCAGCTCAGCCACTGCAGCGAGTCAGCTAGCGTAGACACGAGCGCTTCCTCCATTTATAGGGTGCCATTACTTTCAGCTTGTCTTATTTGTCTTAATTATTTTACAAAGTGTTCAATTAAATTGGTGTGTAATTAAAATAAATAAGCGATTTAAACTCAGCAGAGTAATCCGAATACAAAATCGCAGTAACTCATCGCTAATTATACAATTCAAAGGCGATCCGTCGTCATCCGTATTAGCGAGCCGTGTTGTATGTAAATTTACAAAACCACAAGCAAAACTTAGGATAAATATTTAACGTAGTTTACAGCGAACGTCATCACACAGCTCAGTAATGCATTTGAAAACCAAGCTGTAAAATTCTGCAGCATTCTGTAAGAAATAACGATTCCCAATTAGACAAAAGTTAACATTATGGAAATGTTTCCGTTAACGTTACTACAGTCAAAAACGTCGCGGCAACATTGCTAGAAGGTTTATAAAGGTTACATAAGAAACCTTATTGGAAAACCCCACAAAACCCAGCACATCTGAATGGTTTACAAAATGTTCTGCTAACCCAAAATTGCTATTTGGGACGGTACTTTTATCAGGAAAACAGCCTCGTAACGGCACCTTAGAAAAGGGATCTATTTAAAAAGTCGTAAATGTTTCCAGACCAAGTCTTAAACTTCATAATGGTGAAAAATCAAATGTGTAGATCAAAGCCCGTAAAGGAACTCGCCAAAATCGATTTAGGTTACTTAATAGTTCTTTACACAGTGAAACCCAGCTGCGACTGGAGCGTCTCTCTCTCTCTCTCTCTCTCTCTCTCTCTCTCTCTTATATCACACCAACCTAAACCCCAAAAATAAAACACACACTCTTGTGCATGGAACTCATTTGGAGGAATAAAAGGCTGCAGTGAACACAGCTTGTGGGCTTTGTTAACACGGCACACCGCAGATTCAGACTGAAACACTTTTCTGATGCTTTAAAAGTTTTTAAACATCCCACAAGTGATTGAGCTTTTGAGATTTTTCATTGCGATTCTTAATAATGTGCCATCGTTATTTCACATACGAATCGGTTTGTGTTACTGCAGTCAGAAAGAGAGATGGGATGCATTTTTGAGGACGTAAGAGCCTCTGCTTTGTGTTTAAATTACATTTACACATACAGAATGACAGTTTAAAAAAAAAAAAGAAGAAGAAGAAATATTAAACTGTCTATCAAAAAGCTAAATCTGTAATTAAGTACTTGACTGGCTGATCAGAGTTCCCAAATGGGCTGTAAATATTGTATTAAGCAGGTGAAACTGGGGGGTAAACACATTAGACCTACAATGCCAGTCAAAAAGTCTTAACATTTTTGGCTAACTTTCAAGAAATGGTTTTAAGTTAAATCCTCTAGAATTAGAAATTTTTGAAGTAAAAATGTAAGCGAGCTGTGAAATGTTTGTGACTAGACTTCTGTGTTATAACGATTTAAATCACCTTGTTGTTAAAATACGAGATCTTGGGTTTGTTATTGAACCACACAGTCTGGTGATAGAACATTTAATAGACCATGTTGGTGTTAATTTTAAGAATTCAAGCGATGAAAAGGTGTCTTTGTTTCCACACAGCTCCAGGGTTCGCGGTTCGATCCTGCTCTCAGGATACTGTCTGTGTGGGTTTCCTCTGGGTTCTCCAGTCTCCCAAAAACATGCCAGTAGAAGAACAGGCTATGCTAAATTGCTCCATGGGTGAGTGTGTGTGTGTGTGAATGTGTGTGTGGGTGATCTGCGATGGTCTGGCGTCTCAGCCAGAGTGTGTTCCCGGTATAGGTGAGTCACAATCACACTGTACGTCTGGTCACTCAGATCTAATCCTTACTTGGATCATTTCATTCTGTAGCCCATTACTTCAACCAAAAATATCTAATAGTGTGTTGAAATGAAGACACGTCAGTCTCACGTTCAGCGAGGTTTTTTTATTAACATTCACACAAACTTTGTTCAAAAATGCAAAATAAATATGTATATCATTTCTTTATTCAATGGAGAGCTGTAGCATATAAACACAGCACTTGAAAAAATACATACATCTCTATGGACAGACGATTAAATGTGTCAAAGTTGTGTAATTATTCCGTGGCTAAAGTGATGCAAAAGTGTCTTAGTGTAGATATTTGGGGAAACGCCATAATTATTACTGCTGATATGATTCCTGAATTACAAGCGAAGAAATATGCATCGAGAGAGGGAGAACTAGCCTGGGAAAGACTGGTAGCTGTTTGTGTTTAGCAGTCTCTCTCTCTCTCTCTCTCTGCCTGTGTGTATCTGTCTATGCACATGTCTAATTGTCTGTGTTTACCTCTGTCTCTCTCTCTCTTACTGTGTGTGAAGGTGTGTGACCATGTACACCCACTGTCTACTTTATTAGGTACACCTCAACATTCCTACAGTTATCCAATCAGCCAATCAGCAGCACAAAGCATAAATTCATGTAGATGCAGGTCAGGAGCTTCCGTTAATGTTCACATCAAACAACAGAATGAAGAATAAAATGTGATCTCAGTGACTTTAACCTTGGCATGGTGGTTGCTACTAAATGGCTGGAGTATTTCAGACACTGCTGGGATTTTCACACGACAGTACCTTGTTGATGAGACAGGAAAGAGGAAAATGGCCAGACTGGTTCGAGCTACCAGGAAGGATATTAGTAACTCGTATAATCACTCTTTACAACCGGGGTTGAGCAGAAAAGCATCTCAGAAAGCACAACACATCAAACCTTGAGATGGATGGAATCTGAAGCTATCATGGACACAGGCTCACCCAAACTGGACATTTGAAGATTAGAAAACAAATCACCTGGCCTTTTTCCAGTCTTCAGCTGTCCAATTTTGGGTATGTGTGTCCGTCGTAACCTCAGATTCCTCTTCTTGGATGACAGGAATGGAAGCCAGTGTGGTTTTCTGCTGTTGTGGCCAATTCACCTCAAGGGTCGATGTGGTGTGCTTTCCGAGATGCTTTTCCGCTCACCACGGTTGTAAAGAGTGATTGAGGTACTCTAGATGACTTGCATTGTGGTGCTGCCACATGATTGGCTAATTGGATGACTACATAAATGGGCAGGTATTCCTGTTAAAGTTACCAGTGAGTGTATTTCTAATGTGCCCCTTTGTGTGCGCCTCTCTCCCTTCCTGTGTCTGACTGCATGTATGTCTACATATGTGTATCCTCTCTCTCTCTTTTACTGTGTGTGATTTGTCTTTGAGGCCTTATATTCCCAGAAGGATCCCAGAAAATAAGCTGTCTTGGAGGACTGTTAGTGCCGATCCTGTTGCGTTGTCAATTAGAATAGACACGTACTCGCCAGCCTGCAGAACACACACACACATACGTTCATGTTAGGTTTGCCCTAAATTGTCGTATGATATTTCAGTATTATACTGTGATTAAAAAGGCGTCTGATATAGTTAGAAAAATTGTAATCCTTAAAAAATTGCTGTGGTATAAAAAGAATAACAGTTTAGGACATGCTTTTTTAGAAAGAAAAATAATCAACTTTTTTTTTCCCCTTTCGATAGAACTCAGTAACATTACAGTGAAATATTGCTGCATTGTTATGATAATCCATGATTACAATTCTGTAGTGAGAGCAGGGAGCAGGTGGAGGAAAACCTGGAGGTTTGCGCTGGAGAGAAGAGGAATGAAAGTCAGTCGTAGTCAGACTGAGTACATGTGTGTGAATGAAAGGGAAGGAAGTGGAACAGTAAGATTACAGGGTGAAGAGGTGAAGAAGGTACAGGAGTTTAAGTACTTGGGGTCAACAGTCCA
>CM074965.1:16886066-16903891 GCA_037577455.1 Pangasius macronema | reverse complement strand
CCAGATTAAGATGGTTTGGACATGTTCAGAGGAGGGAGAGTGAGTATATTGGTAGGAGAATGTTGGACATGGACAATTAGTTTGTAGTTATTCATCCTGAAACGTAATATCCAGTAACCTCGTTAAGACACTGGTGAATGTGAGCAGTGTGAACATACAGTTCCTGAGGGTTTAAGGGGTTAAAAAAAACATTCTAGCAGTTTCCTTACACACTGTTTTATGACAAAATATGAAAGTTATGTTACATAATATAAAAAATGGGGTTAATTAACATGCAGTATTTGTGTATGTCTGGCATATCTGAGTGTGTGTCTGAGGTTTTACCCTCAATTGTATTTACCTTCTGCATAATTGGTGTGTGTCTGCGTGTGTTAGTCATTCTTACCTGCAGGTATAAGGTTCCTGTCAGCAGAATGCTGAACACTCCTCCTGCAGGACTCACGCCTGTTACCGTCTCCAGAGACCTGCAGCACCATCGCAAAACCATTCATCATCTGCTAAGTGGCTTTGAGTGTGTCTGAGTGCAGAGCTCGTGTGTGTTTGGAACTTGGCCATGTCTGATACTTTACCTCATTCCTGCTGCCAAATAATGAGCAATGAATTGATTGAATGAATACGTGTGCTGATGTACACTGACATTACAAAATGTGTACATGATGACTTTAATAAGCCTGTTTGTAAGTGCTGCAGGAAAATGGTTATTTAACAAGACTTGGTGAAGAGGAGCACTCTACATGTTAAATATATTGGTTTAATAGGTTACATACCTATTCATGAAATATCCCCCCCACCGCCCCCCAAGCAGGACTTTATAGTTTAATCTCTAATCCTATAAGAGTGTCACTGAACACTGCAATGTTGAGGAGAACAAACTGTATGACAAAGGCTAGGGTCTCCCTACCATGCATTTTGGATATCACAGAAGAGATCCAGATTCAACACAGGGATTGGCAGATCAGGAATGATGTCATTACATTAACATGTATAAACGGGAGAATGTCGACGGCAGGTTTGCACTCATTATCGTCCGGAGTTTGCATATTCCAGCTATACGCTAGTTTTTGTACTTTGTACACCACAGGTCTAGCTAGCTGTAAATTGTGTATGTAAACTGTATTCACATCTGTACTTGATACAGTTTAGCACGTTATCAGCTTGTGTTAATTATACAGCTGAAAATGTGGCATATTGTAACATTTGAGAAAGCTTGAGAAATGGGGAAAAAGCTCAACAGACTGAGAGCTGCAGTGTCCAGAAATTGTTTTGGTAATCTAAAAATTTCAGCCATTTTTCAATGTTGCAACTGATGAACCCTCGTAGTGCAGTGTGGGTAATGTACGCTAAATGGCCTAAAGTTTGTGGACACCTGACCATCACAGCCATATTGTATAGGTTTTTTTTGTAGCATTATAATTTCCCTTTCTTGGAAGTAAGGGACCCAAACCTGTTCCAGCATGACAATGCCCCTGTGCACAAAGCGAGGTCCTCAACCCCACTCAACACCTTTGGGATGAACTGGCACTTTGGTGACTGCACTCCATGCCTCCTAGCCCGACCTAAGCGCCTAGCCTAACTAATGCTGATGTGGCTGAATGAGCAAATCCTCACAGCCATGCTCCAAAATCTAGTGGAAAGCCTTCCCAGAAGAGTGGAGTTTATTACAACAGCAAAGGGGGAATAAATCTGGTTCAGCAAGCACCAGTGATGGTCAGGGGTACACAATCTTTTGGCCATATAGGGTCCCAAGAAAACAAAATGTGTTCTAGCATGCATTTATTTATTTTTACATGGCTAACTTTATAATAAGCAAAGTAACTAGAGACGATTTATAGCTAAATCTGCTGAACACACACACACACACACACACACAACCATGGCTTTGTACTTACATGTTGCTCTGACAGAGAGACTCGATACATATGGAGGCTTTCACACTGTCTTTTTGGCGTGCCTGGCTCCTTTTCTGAGTCTCACTGGATTCTGAAAAAAAAACAAAAAAAACCACCCAATGTAATGAGGGATGCGTTGTAGTGGGTGGATGCTGGGTGTAAAGAACACACCCTGTTCCCCTGAGCTTTATCTGTCACTGGTGAATAAATAAATGATGCAACCGCGCTGCAGGGACTGCACGAGCTTTAACATGCAGAATGATGCAATGACTGTGGCTGGAGGAAGAATGTGAAATATTCTCAGTATGAAGACCATACAGTCTGTCAGTACATCAGTCAAAGATGAAAAGCTCTTTAGTAATCGTACATCACTGCTTTACGTTATCATTTTAGGTCATTTATATTTTACCTCGGAATAATTTTAAATTAGACTGATTACTCAGATACTTTCTCGTTAAAAATGTATTCAGTCAAATATTTTTCTACCAATCCAATTTGTACAATTTGTAGAGTCATAAGAAAAGCTATGTTAACTCCGTCCCTAACCCTGAACCTTCATAACTGTTCATAGGAACAGAAGTTGGAAGAAAAACATGCCCCTAAATCAGACCTTTCATAACTGTTTATACAAATTAAGCTATAAGAAAGTTACAACTGTAAACTCCGCCCCAACCCTTAACCGTGGTAACTGTTCATACAGATTAAGTCAGAAGAAAAGATATAATCTCTAACCCCGCCCTCAATTCATATTAACAGTTACAAAACTTGATGGTTAAGGGTGGGACTAGTGCTTGTAACTTTTCTTCACATGAACAGTTAAGAAAAGGTACAAATTGTAACCCCGCCCCTAAATCTCACCCTAAGATTTTGCACCACACTTTCACCGACGTGGCCTTTTTCTGTTCAGAGTTAAATGCTCATGCACATCATAAAGCATGTTTTGCAAAACACAAGTGTCTTGTTTCTTTCAAGACTATGATTATGTGACCGTAGAGCTCTACATCGTTGTGTACTGTGTGCATTGCGGACTGACTCACCCAGCACCAGGCTGGCTGTGAGCTGGTAGAACCCCGACACCGGAGCGGTGTAGCGGCCGCTGCTGGCGTTGAAGCCCTGGCCTCTCTGCTGAAACTGCTCCGTGTCTGAAGGCTGCGGGAAGCACAGAGAAGAGAAATGACTCAAAACTATTCCAGCTGCTCTTTTCCATCGCCAGCTCGTCTCATCTGTGTGCCAGCGACTCGTTTCATTTCATTTACTTAAATCTGGGAAAACACACTGAGGGCGAGGGCCTCATTTACAATATACGGTGCCGAGTTACAAACAAAAGAAGGCGTCGTTATACGAGAGAAAACTGAAACATTTCAAACCAAATGTATAAAGCAATACATTTTCCATTACAACAATTCTGTTGGCAAGTTTTGTTGTATTCTGTACATGATGTGAAATAGGCACATGTTGCGCTTACTACATACACACTATAATTTATTTATTACATTATTCTTTTATTTTCGTCTTCATCTTTTGCTCATTTCAAGGTTTTCATGCATCCAAATAAGACCACTGATGGAAAGGCTTCATGTGCAGATCTAATGTGAACAACTTCTCAGTGAAAAGAAGTGGATAATCATATTTAATAATATTTTAAACAGAAAAATCGTCTCTGGTTGAATTCAAGGTGATTGTACAAGCATTAGAAGTAAAAATCTGCATATTTATCCTGTGTGCTAAGTGATAAAATATTAGAAATATTATACAATTTAAAAGTGGCTGTTAGGGTGTCTTCACACTTGGTGGGTTTTTTTTTGTTCCGCCCTCAACCAGCAACTGTGTGTGTGTGTGTGTGTGTGTGTGTGTGTGTGTGTGTAATCCAGCAGGAAGCAAAAAATGTGTGGCTGGGTCTTAAAAAAAAAACGCTGAATTATCTTCTTTTTTTTTTTTAACTTTTCAGTCAGGATGCAAAACTGAGAAAAACCAACATGGAGAACAAGGTGCTGGCGAAAAATATTATGTTAATGAGTGAAAATAAGGAGAATCATGATATGCCGAATCAAAAGAAGAATTTGTCTTTACAGTCAAGTTGCACAAGCGGAAAGCAAGCTCTGCTAGCTAGGTAGCTGATAGTAGCTAGAATACAACACTAATAGCTTTGTTATGGTCACAGACAGACTTTTTTTTTTCATATCAACACAAAAGTCACTCTGGCTAGTGTAAAAAAAAAGCACATGGACAAGACACGACATTTCAGGATCCAAATTCTTAAATCCAATATTACCTAATTTAAGATACAAGTTAAAAACAAAAGGTGATCAAACACATAACCAACGTTAGCTACTTTGACAGAAGTTGTAAACCTGTCGTTGTTATGCTAATGCCGACAAACCATAACTTGCTAATAATTCGTAGAGTTTAGTGCACACATATAAGCAGTTAATTCAGAACCTGCAATCGGATTGATTCATTTGGGTTGATGAGATGCCTTAAACACAAACAGCCAAACTGAGTGATTGCCAGGTTCTCAGTGTTCTCCTGGACTGATCTGACTTTACCAATAAAACTACTTTTTGATTCTGGATTGTAATAAAATGTGTTTAAAAGCCCCAGACATCGTAATAACAGAATCCAAGTTTAAGTTGTTTGAAGTTTATTCCAGATGTGTGGGGCACTGCGTGCCAAAGTCACGGCGTTCGACAGCCAAGAAACGGCACGCTGTTGGGTTGAGTTTAGGGAACTTACGCTGCTGAAAGGCTGGAGCTCCTGCAGGCTCCGTCTCTGGACCAGCAGATTGTGGTGCAGGTGGCTGTGGAAGGCTGTGGCCACGCGGGGAGGCTGTTCACAGAGCACACACTGGCTGCCCACCATCTCTGATAGCAACAAGAGACAAAGTTTAAGTAAACCACATGTCCCAACACACAGCATACTCACTATCTTCTTTATAGAGTGCACTTAGTCGGGTTCTCCCGCTCATAGAACACAGAGGAGGCAAATCAATCTCACGCAATGTAACATCACGAGCACAGAATACCCATAATGCACTGTGTGTTTGAAGATAATGTGCACACTGAGTACAGGAAACATTAGGTGTTTATGTGGCATATGTAGTGAGTAAAGTGTGGTTTGGGATATGGCATTAGTAGTAAAGGTAAAAGTAATTCTAAAAATAATAAAGTAACCATAAAATAAGTAATTAAGATAAAATTGTAATAACTGGAAAAAGTAAATGATTGATTTAATCACTCATATTTAGATTTTTTTTTTTAAATAAGAGCTCACAAAATGTGAAATGACAGAACAAACAAAACTAAAGAAAAGTAAGAACACTGATTATTGTATGTCTTGTGGTTTGGGATGCAGCCACAGTGGACTGATGATGGTGAGATAATTGTGGTGATGTTTATGTGGCCTTTGTAAGTGGTTTGGGACAAAGCCACAGTGGATGATGATGATGATGATGATGAGTGTGAGATGGTTCATGGTGGTTATGTAATGATTCCATCAATCACAAGCATGTAGAATCCAGTGACAGTTCTAGAGGTATTTGGCACAGACAATAGCCCAAAAAACAAACAAAACAAAAAAAACTGAGAAGAAAAAGGAGGCCTCTTCATTTATTAATCCTGACTTCAACAAAGGAACACACTAATTTCCCTCATTTTCTCTCTAATTTGCTCGTGGCCAATTCCCACCCATCAGCCAGCTCACTATTATATGACAGCTAGCAACCAGGAGGCTGAAGGCTATCACATGCTTCCTCCAAGACATGTGAAGCCAGCCAAATGCATCTTTTCATACTGCTGCGTTACAGGGCAATAACACTCTGGGAGGAAAGATCTATCTGCCCTCAGATAACCACAATTTTCTAGTGTCACAGTGACTGACAGGGGAGAGAGAATATGCCCCTCCCACCCAGAGAGCATGGCCAGTTTAGCGCTATTGGACTCCCAGCCAGTGATGGCTGTGGCATTGTTGGGATCTCCTTTTCTGTTTTGCCACTCGGGAGCCTTGAAATATTTTTTGACTGGAAATGCAGAAGATGATCTCCAGAAGTCAGAAACAGTCAGAAAAGTCGTTTTTAAATGTAGTCTTTGCCGTTCACACTCCAGAAAATCTTTGAAATCAGTCATGCCAATAAAAAAACTGGATTAGAGCTGTCAAAACGTAGCCAACTTCATTCTGCTCTTGCCGTATTGTTCCGAGTGTTTGCGTTAGAGCTGTGCTATTTGGTAAGTTGTCAGCACTTCACACGCTTCCCGCTCTCTTAAATACCGAAGATAAACAGCAAGATTTGAAATGCTTGAGATTATATTTGACTGACACTTGGCTACATATAAAGTCATTAAACAATCTGTGTCTGAAAGGGAGATGTAAATATTTGGAATGCGAGTTTGTATGAGTGGATGGAGTGTGTGTGTGTGTGTGTGTGTGTGTGTGTGTGTGTGTGTGTGTGTGTGTGTGTGTGCGTGCACGTGCACGCGTAGGGGTTGAAAATGCTTGAGTTTGCGGCGCCACTGTGTTTTTGCCGTGTGAATAAGAGCCTTTATGTTTTATATTGCTGTCAGAACAGCCTGCAGCTCGCTGCTCCAGAGCACAAACAGACCTGTGTCTGCTTTCCTGGCCAACTGCCAACACTCAGTCCATGCACGCACACACACACACACACACACACACACACACACACACACACACTGTGGAATCCAGGGAATTCTATAGCAGGGCCAAGTCACACTGACATCCACGAAAACTACACCTATTAGAGGATCAAACCAGCCCATGATCAAACATGCGACGTCCCTGACAAACGCACAAGACAATACAACACACACCGCAGGCTTCACGCTGAAAGTGTGTCACACACACACACAAACACACACACCCCCCTCAGGCCACACAATCATTTAACACATCAGTCAGACATAATCCACACAAAGGCTGTTTGATCTGTGACACAAAACTGCAAGTTGTAGCAAACTACACTGCAGGTGCCAGTACGCGCACCAAAACACAATTACCAGCAGCACAAATGTTAAGGACGAGCTTCACACTGGTTAGAAGGTGTTGATTAATTCTCTATAACAGCAGCTCTGACAGTAGTACAGCTACAAAGCCGCATCATTTAATGCACTAATTCTAATACGCTATCGTTTCCATCGTAACAGCTCACACACAGGGACTTGTACCGCTTTAAAACCATGCGCAGCGGGTGACAGGGTACAGTTTTCTCTAAGGAGACGTTTATTTAATATTTACAGAAAGATTCTCAGAGGTAACACTAACCCTGTTTGGTCGTTGATTTTTTTCCTAGAACAGCACATCCTGGAGTGTTTTATTCCTTACGTAACTTACTGTTTCTATTACTGCGAGCATGAGGCAAGTTTTGAACTGCTCTTATTTTTGTTATTGTTGAACTGTATTTATTTTAACTGGTCCTTTAAGTAATTGCGCTTCACAACTTTGCTCGGTTTTATGTTTTCGCTGCCGTTTGGCACGTGGTTTGGTTTTCGCACTGTTACTGGCCCGTGGTGTTATGTGCATAATAAAACATAAAACATTTTGAAAGCTGTGTAATTAAGTTTCACATCTACTCATGTGGTCTATGGCACATCGGCTGACGTACATATATTAGCTTAGTAGCAGGTATAATTATGTTTAGTTATATCGACTTGGAATTCGTTTACTGGCGTTCATTTCTTTTTATATATATATTTATCAGCTCACTATGAGTTTTAGTGTCATATACATGTGCTAATATGTATAAACAAGTACGTGTAATATGTTTGGGTTTTTCTTTTTTTGCACACTGCGTTCCAGATCGCAATTAACATTGGTGTGTTTATCCTAAAAGTGTGTGTACTGGCTCCATTCTTTTCCCTCCACACGTTACTCAATGTTATAACTTAAGTTTCAATTATATATAATGATTATTTGTAGGTTTGTATGTATATTCATCTACAATTTAAATGTTTTTTGTCTGTTTACTGGTTTACAAGCATACTGGCGGACTTCCTAGAAAAGCCACGGTTTGATTTATATGTGCACAGACATGCAGTTATTCAGTTGTTTTACACAGTTATGCACAACTTGGCTTCTTCAGCCTGGTTACGGTATCTTGGCCTAGAGCAAAAGTATGAATTATTCATCAGGGCTTTAAGTGTTGAAGCAGCTTTGTAGTGTATTTCGATTATATTCTGCTAAGTGTGCTGCTGTGGTTCCTCAAGCAAACTAAGCGTGAGGATGCAAACCCCGAAGGGCATAATTACAAACTCTCTGCTGTGCAAAACCTACAAGTGTTTAAGGTTAATTTCAGAATTCTCTCATGCAGTTCTTCAACAACACCTTTTCTGTTTTCTTCTTTTCTGGCACAGTGCGTAAGTAAGGAGTAAAACACTTCATGATGTGCTGTGATAAGAAAACCTGCAACAGGCTGGTCTGATGAAGCAGAGTTCCTGTTACCACTGAGAAGCTCATTTTCCAATAAGAGCACGTACCAGAGTGTTTTATTCCTCTTACACGACAGCAATTTGCCAAAGATTACAATTTCTACTTATTAAAGAATGACACGTACGTTTAATCCATTTATAGTTATGTTTATTGTTGTGGAACATCTGTGAAACAAGCTAGTTCCTGGTATCCCTCAGGATTTAGTAGCTGTAAACGGTCTTACCCTCTCCTCTGCCTTTCTCCTCCCACTCTTTCAACGTCAATAAGAGCAAAAAAATACAAAATAAAAATGCATCTTGACACTGAGAAACCACATAGCGTAAACCCATCTGTCCTGAAGACTTTCCATGTCAGAAGACTTATTTACAGCTTTACCAATCATATCTAAATGGAAAATAAAGCACGCTACAACCGAGCCAGTATCTAAAACCTCCTGTGTTCCCTGAGCCAAAAACTTTGCCCATCCCTGATTTAATATTCAGCTGTATAAACTGTAGAATAGACTGTAAGTAAACATGTGCTGGTGATTTGAGTTGGAAGCTGCAATGGCCTGTCTGTGTAGAAACCAGCTTTTAGGGGGAAACTCGACTGTGGGCTGTTTTGAGTTATTCTTTGATCAAATATGGTCTTAAATCAATCAAGCAATGAAGCTTTCAAACAGAATAACGCGTATGCTACTTCTGACAGAAAGCCATGTTTAGCTCGGTTACGTTTCAGTGTCAATCTCTCTTTCTTATTTCCCCACATTTCCATGACTGAGTAAGATTTTTGCTGAAGGATACAATTAAGTGGATCTGTAAAGTCTCTTCATTATGGACAGGGTTTCGGACATCACTGGCATCAGACTTCATCGTAATGTTTTACTTCGGGAAAGTGTAACGAAGCAGAAACTTGTTTATGCGTATTATGAATTTTTTCATGAAATATTAAGCTTTGCTGTTGCCTTATGCATGAATACACACACACACACACACACACACACACACACACACACACACACACACTAACCGATCACTTTAGCGAGAATGCCTGTACACCTGCTCATTTGTGCAATTATCCAATCAGCCAATCATGTGGCAGCAGCATGATGCATAAAATCATGCAGATACAGGTCAAGAGCGTCGTTTAATGTTCACATCAAACATCAGAATGGGAAGATTTGTGATCTCAGTGATTATGACCATGGCATGGTTGTTGGTGCCAGATGGGCTGGTTTGAGTATTTCAGAAACTTCTGGCCTCCTGGGATTTTCACACACAACAGTCTCTAGAGATTACACAGAATGGTGTGTGTGTGTGTGTGTGTGTGTGTGTGTGTGTGTGTGTGTGTGTGTGTGTGTGTGTGTGTGTGTTGGGGGGGGACGACGACACAACATTCTGTGTGAAATGTTGATGGAGTTGGCAAGACTGGTTCAAGCTGATGGGAAGGCTACAGTAACTCAAATAACCACTCTTTACAACCAGGCTAAGCAGAAAAGCATCTCAAGACACACAACACCACACACATGGGCTAGAACATCATTAGATCACATCCTGTCAGCCGAGAACACAGAATCTGAGGCACAGGTTCACTAAAATTTGACATTAAAAGATTGGAACTCACCATGTGATGTTTCTGAGATCTTGGATACTAGATTCTGAAATGTATGACGGGGCTGCCTCAACGTTAATAGGAGAGTTTACGATTTGTGATTGGTCTGGACACCACGTTGACCAGGCTGGATGAACTACGACTTCTTTAATGGGTCACTTCACTTCTTTCTAGTTCCTTTATATCTAAGGATCATTAACATTGCCGTACCTTTCAGCTTTAGCTGGAGGTCCTCCAATATCTCGTCCTGGTTGGGCATCAGTGGGCCCGGGGGACCAGGAGGCCCCTGGGGTCCGGGAGGGCCCGGAGGACCAGGCAGGCCATGCTGGAGAAATTAAGAGACAAGACAGGGGTTATAACTGTTATGTGTAGGGATGAACTATATATTAAGACCTCTGAGTGGAACAGGAAGTGATATACTACACTCTGGGGTGGGGGAGAAGATTCCTCAAAAGTTGTTCACTTCCCAGATACTACTTGGAACCCTATTTGTTGTAGGGTACATACCTTTAAGGTGAACCAAAGAACGCTTTTAAGGTTCTAGATTCAACATTTCAAATGTTATTCTAAGCAATAGCACATACATCCTTCAAATTTTGGTTAATTCACACTTCATTTCTGTAAGATCTTATGCAAGTTTAGCACCACACATGTCCAAAGTCCCAAAGTCAGAACCTTACCTTTGATATTCTTTTAGTTGGTTTGGGCTTCTTGTTTCCGCCCTTATTTGAGTTATCCCTGAAGGCTATCCAGGTCCTGTGAGGATCAACTCTGTCCATATCTGAAGACACAGTCTCCTGCAGAATAGATGGGCACCAAATTTTTACCAATAATAGTCCTTAGAAATTGCTGTAGTATTCACACCAGAGCATGCATCAACAGGGTCAGGTATATAATACACACTACAGTCATTTAGTATGAGGCAATGTCTTCCATAACTCTAACACAAATATTACTGTAGCTTCAACCTCTTGTATAATACCGCATGCTTGCAAGATGAGAAAAAACCCACATGAAAACATTCCCTTGTGTATTAACACAGATGCACACCACATGGGCATGGATGCTGAACTTACAGGACTCTCCGTGCTCACGGAGTTGCTCTCATCATCAAGCTCTTGATCCTCTAGGCTTTCCTGTCCAGCGCAGGTGGTGAGTAGAAGGCTCAGGACCAGGGGCAGGAACGGCCCTTTCGGCCCATGCCAGGGCAACATGGTGCAGGGTCAGAGGGCAGTGGTTTCTCACGGATCCTCAGTGTTCAGGTCCCATCCCACTCCCGGGAAGGTGAAGAGTGATCTTTGAGCTTCTTGTAGTGTTTTACAGGACAGGTTTCTCAAAGGACAGTTTATAGTTGATATGAAGATGGATCCTCAATTCCGCAAAGGATTGATGCTTCTCATGAAGAAATAGTACTGGGATGGTTTTAAGAGAGGAAAAAAAAGGAACATCTCTTTGTGAGGTTCAGTTCTGGAGATCAGGAATATTTATCTTGAGCTATGCAAGTGTATGAGGCCTAACATCACTCTTTTTTTTTCCCCCTCCAAGCTCAGTCTTGCCTCTTTGTCATCCAAGACTCTCTATGCCTTCTTGCTACAGTCTAAACTCCCTCAGGTCGAGCTTTGAATTTTGAGTCCTTGTGCATGTATTCTGTAAATACAGCATGTGTGGCACCGTTGATGCGTTTGTGTGATGATTAGGCAGCTACACGGTTCTGTTACAGCGTGACTGGCTGTGATAAAGCCGGTGTGTGTGCGTGTGTGTGTGTGTGTGTGTGTGTTGCACTTGCTCAGTGGGTGGGATTGCCTCTCAGTTACTCCCTGCTCTCTCACTAACCTTAAAGTCCCTCTGCTGCTTTGCTTGCTCGGTTCCTTTCCGCTCCATAGGCCCTCGAGTGATGCTGATTTATTCCTCCAGACGAGCGCCTTCAGCTTACTCCACGTTCACTCTGTGTTATGAAGGTTCCCTTTCGCGCTCTGCTGTTTTTAAGCTCCTGAGCAGCTCAGGCCCCTCCTCCTTTCGTCTCTTCACTCCTCCTTCTGTTGCTTATCTGCTCGTGAATCTCAATCTGTCACTTTGTCTCTCTACAGCCACCCTGATCCCTCATCTCTCCCTCGTCTCACCCTTGTCTTACCCTCATCCTATCCCCCCCCTGTCTGAGCATTCCCGGCTCTCCTTCTCCTGCCGGTCCTGTGTTTGGCTCATTCCTTTGCTTCTGACAGCTTTGTTTTGCCCTCTTTCATGGGCCTCTGGATCCTAGTGCCTATTGTTTGATCTTCAAAAGTTGCCTAATTTAATTCCTACTGCATATTTTCTCCAGAAAGATAGAAATTAGGTAAATCATTTCTTTAAAAGCATTTGTTTTAGATGGACATCAAAAAAGAGCAAACCAAGAACAGATGGTGCTTGCTTTAGCTGGTCCATTCTCTATTATCTTAGAATTCAAAACCATTCCATCCTGTGTTTCCAAACACTGAAGGACATTTGGGTGGAGCAGAAATGTGCATGTCAGATATGCTGAACCTTGCTATCAAGGATGATGACATTTAGCGGGAAATCTGCAAAGCCTTCCACACACTCTGCCACACCTCCTCTTTTATCAGTCTGTCCTTCTTGCCTTTGGCACTTCTCCTCAACTGAATGAACAGTGTGGTCCTTAGAGTGGCACCTGGTTCAATACCAACCTGCTCAAGCCTCAAGAAGCCGCATTACATAATTCCAAAATCGCATGCAAAGTCAACCCAAGTGGTCACTGGCACCATCTCATGGCCAATTTATGTTAAAACAAACATGAGAGATTTCAAGTCGCTGCTTGTCCAGTTGTTGTATAATGAATACGCAATGCACGCTGGATCTGTCTAAGTATTTAGGCAAGGAAATTAATTTAGTATGCTGACTTCCAGAGTTTAAACAGTGAAGTGTTTTGACGAAACGGTCCTCTGCCGAGACGCCGACATCTTTGCCATTGAGTGTTGTTGTTCCCAAACCGATTTTTATCCTGTTGGAAACTCATTTCTTGGTAGGATTACAATTTAAAAAGGCACCATTTTTGTATTCTACGTTTTCAAGACCAAACCAATCGCCAACGAGACTCTTGTTAGTTTTAAAATAAATTGTATGCAGGATGGTGAAAACTTGTGTGGACCTTAGATTTGCATGAGAGGTTTTTATTTTGGACCAGTTGCCAGTTTAAGGACAAATCTCTTCATTCAGCTGAGGACGGAAAAAAAAACCCAGAAAAACAGTAAAGGCAGGAAAGATATACATTCATTTAATACATTTACTATACAAAGGAGTATAGTCCAAGCAGAAGCTGAGCAATTTAGAATTAAGATCTTTCTCAATAAACCAATATACCGAAGACCCTATGAAAGTAGACCGGAACACACACTTGACGTCACATGCAATTATTCTTCACATCTATATCATTTTGTTGAGTGTAGTACACAATTTTTTCCAAAGAAACGCCATGTATACTTCAATAATAAGATTATAAATGAGTTTTACCTTCTATTGCCTCACATCTGGCCTCTATGGAAACAGTCATTACTGAAGTACACTGCAGGTACATTCTTCATGTAGGAAAAGTTTAGCATAGTACACAAACTTCTACAGAGACAAGACAGGATTTGACCTTCCCAACCTCTCATTAGCACAGACCTCTATCTGCCGAGCTACCGCTGCCATGCACTGATAAAGGAAGAGGTGTGGCAGGCTGCATGGAAAGCTTGCAACTTTCCATCTAAATGTCATCATCCCTGACATAAATGCAACTGGAATGACCCTAGCTTGAGTTTTATCCCCTGTCTGAACAAGTCTCTTCAATGCAATGAGAGGAATTGCGGGACAGTCTTAAAATTCAAATTCTGAAGTCGGCACGTCAACGCTGCTGTGCACACGAACAGACTCACATTTCTGCACCCTAAATGAAGCCTACATTCCATCAGATATAAATTATATAACTATAAATAAAGTCAGTAAAGGTGCAGTTATGTCGCTGAGAACCGGTTTGGAAAACTGTGTTACAGTCTGGAGTGCCTGGACAGTCAGTAAAATATCTGTGCGGGGTTGCGTGGAAGTGAGGTGGAAGTACTACCTCGTAAAACAATGACGACTTTGGGATGAAGGTGGATGCAGAATTAGATAAATAGTTGATAAATAATTAAGCAGCTAAGCATTTTTATTTGACATTGAAAACAAAAAGACAGGATAGCAAAGGCTACTGACTGTTCTCATACATTAGCATGAACCATCAGCTGTGAATGACCTATCATTTAGCTAGCTAGCGATGCTGACAGCGCTACTACTGGAGCTTAAATCTCATAAAGGCTCTGTCCTGCAGCCTCGTGGTGTACTGATGCTGGGATAAGAGGACTGGATGTTGCTGGTTCAGGAGAAGCAGAAGACACTCAACACACTCCTTTTTCTAAACAGTACAGACAAAAAATTACTGCTTCCTCAACATCTACATAAACTCTAAGAGAGGTAATATACAGGATCCCAGGCACAGGGAAATGGTATTTGCAATTCTTTTTTTGGATGAGAACGAAAGTAATGTAGGCTAAATTGCACATTTTACACTTCAGACCAGGTGTGAAATAGTGACGTCGTTTCACCACCGTTTCTACTAGTCGCCCCACAAGTTTATGAAACACCTCAAACAATTTCTCACTTCAGAGTTTGTCGAGGGTCAGGGACTTGACTTTATTAACACCCAACCCAGCGAAGGCATCAGGCTCACGGTGGGAAAGAAATGTGGTTGTTCATCACAAATGTAATGTCTTAAAGCTTCTTTATTACGCTGCTTTACTGCTTTAAACAGCAAGCCGCAGTGTGTGGAGTAAAAAACACACCACACCTTTTCGATTTATTAGCTATTTAAGAGCCATAATATGACTCGGGTGTATTTACTGCAAGAACACCCACCGGGCACAATGGGCCAGTAAACTCACCAGTGTTAACGCTACAGTTATTTCATCATAATCCATCCAGGCTGGACTCGCATTAACACAGATTTGAAGTTGTGCGTGTGTTTATGCGCTCAGGATCTGGAGAAGATGAAGGTCCTGGTCTGCTCCAGAAAACTGGTTGCTTTAAATTAAAGTGCTGTTGGTGTGCAGAGACATGAAGGTGGCCGTTTTGCAGCAGGTCCAGCCAAAAACACGGTGAAAAAATTGTTTAGGCTGCTCGATTTGTAAACAAGCCTGCAGAAGGGAATTTTTTATTAGCATTAATTGCGCTGGCTTGGGTTAGCGGTGTGCTGCCAAAACATGCACACAGAGCAAGAAAGGCTTTATAGGCTTAGAGCGGTAGATGTCCTGTTTAATAACCCGTCGTAATGGTTAATTATTTTGATCATTTTCTTGGCTTGATTTTTTTACTTCATTTACTTACCTTTGTACTATTTGCACTTTTCTACATGTCTCATTTATTCTTTAATCCTTTAATTAAATTCTTTCATTTATTCATATATTTAAAAACAATATAAAACCATCCAAATCTTAATACATATATTATTATTATTATTATTATTATTATTATTATTATTATTATTATTATTTCTTATCTAACCAACACGGCATTGTAAAGGAACAGTTCCCTTGGAAACGAAACAAAACCACTGGGAATATCAAGTATTGCCTCAGAAGTGTTGGTTAATTATTAGGAACAATTAAAATGACACTTTATTAACAATTAGCATCAACTGCTAACTGACTTTCCATCACATTTCCCGTTTTAATAAACATCAATATTGCATCACGAGAAATGATACGAAAGATCCTGCAGTTCCAAGCAACTACAAAGTGAACACCTCCAAACCAAGCAGATCCGGTCCCCACGAGTTGGAAGTCGTGTGTAAATAAAATATTACTTTTTAAATATTAGCCACATTACAATCATATTCTTAAGTCAGAGTTTTTACTCCCAAGTTGAACATTTTTTTAATTATTCAGGGTGACATTATTACAGGCCTTGTTACTGAGGTTTAGAGAAAACCCAAACAATTCAAGTCAAAATGGCTAATAACTAAGACCTTAATAATAATCATAACAACTTTGATAATTGTCATTTGTAATTTCCACAAAATAAAAATAAATAAATCAATCAATCATCACAACCCCCCTGGCTACGGTTGATGGACCCCTGGCGGTGACTGGATCCCAGTCTGAGAGCCCTTGTTTTGAACGACTCCTCACATGACATCAGCGCCTGNCACAAATCCCCACAGCCACGCTCCAACATCTAGTGGAAAGCTTCCCAGAAGAGTGGAGGTGATTATAACAGCAAAGCTCACAGACTCCGTGTTAATTCCCATGGTTTCGGAATAGACACACATGAGACACGTACCTTTAGCTCTATAGTGCTATACAGTGTAACTTAAGGGTCATTTCTTAGTAACAGAGCAACAAATCTGAGGGAAATGCTGCTCTTCTAATCAGTTTTGTCTCTTTTTCACCATCTCTATGCCACAGGCCATGTAAAAGATTTTTCCCCAACACGCTAGTTAGTTAATGTGATAAGCTCAGTGTACATATTTCTGAGTTGCCTAGCAACAACATTACGACTTCCCATGTGTAAAGCATGACTTCAAGAGTTTGATTTGAACACTATTATCTGTTCAACAATTTCCAGAAATGCCTCAAGAGAACATCTGCTGTTTCACCATGTAAAGACTCCTGAGCTGTTTTTTTTTTTTCGTGATCTCGTCCTGCAGATGGTTTAAATGATCTGGTTTACGCTTTGCTCATGGACACAAATCTGAACTCTGGCTGCCTCGTGCACGTCTCCTGGCTGAAGGGTAAACGTGATGTGCGGAGAGACGAGCTGGTCCTGACAGACAGGTACAGAGCACACTGCAGCTCCAGGTCCAGACCGTCTGAGGTAAATTAAGGGCAGTGAGGCTTTGGCACGCGCTCCGCACTGCTGGCATTCAGGACAAAGCCTGGCATATTTAGGCCACTCCTGGCAGACACGCAGGCTTCTGCAAGGCTTAATGTGTTGTACAAGGGATTAAATCGATGCCGATGTGACTAATGGATTGTCCGTGTGTTAGCATGTAGTCCATTAGAGCAGCATCTTATTTATATTAACAAAGAAGTACACTTTATTTTAATGGTAAGAGCTGTCTCAAAAATATTTAGCTGGCAAACATATATCTGCTTCTTTAGTTTGACTCTGGAGCTACAACACTAACGTAGATTACAGGAAATGGAAAACAAATTCAGCAAATCACATACATGCCTCTGGTTGTTAAATAATCCTGAATGAGCTTGCTTCTTTCGTTTCGCACACACTGTTGTCTGTAAAATTTGGCAAACTGACGTCACTGAGTCAAAAACGGTTCATCGTGAAGCTGAATCACTGTTTTGTGAATTGTCTTACTCAGCCAGAGTATGCTAGAGTTTTTGTGTCAAAACTAAAGCACCAAACACCACATGTGTCTCGGTTGTTTCACTTATTTCAAGTAAATTTATCTAAAAAAGTATTAAGTAGAATAATTTAAAAAGAAAAAAAAAAACAAACACATTGTCACGTTACAGAGAAGCAGGAACACACAAACCCCTGTGTCCTGAAGATGTCAGAAAACGTACAGCTTTACCTCTGACTGTTACAAAGCGCTGACACTGGAGACTCCTTCCGTAAATGCTGGATAAATGTCTCGCTGTTTGTTCTGGTTGACCAACACCAAACCCACGCTCATGAACACAGGGAGTCGATTCGCTTGCACGCTCCTCGCAGTGAGAGCCAGATCACTGTCTGTGCCCCACGCTGAATCGATTACGTTTTAGGACTGCGTTAGCGGTTTCCTCTGAGGTCAAATTCCACGTCATTAAAACGATTTATTATGGCGATGCCTTGCGTTTACTGATGCCGTTTGTTCATTTTACTTTTAAGGAAGTATTTTTTCCACAA
>CM074965.1:16851396-16885966 GCA_037577455.1 Pangasius macronema | reverse complement strand
ACACACACACAAGCCAGAGTGTGCCAAATGAAACTCAGTTGATGATGTCTGTAAATAATTAACACTAGTAATTAAAAGAGATGTGCTTCCACAGAGACCCAAAAGATCTATTTAATCATTTTTGACCAGCACATGCTCTGTTAAATATCGTCACAGTGCCCATAATGCACAAAATGTTGTAGGGAATGAAGTGAATATAGCGATTATTTTGCTCTTACNAGTAGACGAGCTGAAGGTGGAGGCCCTCGACTCTGGCGCCTGAACGCATCTTCTTCATGTCTGCCATCGAGGCTCTGAGTGCCAGAGACCTGTGGACCCTAGAGCCTTGAGCTCTTCTTTCTGGAAAAGAGCCTGGGGGTGGAGGGAGGGGAGCTGAACTAAAAATGAGAGCGAAACAATCATAAACCATGGTGGAAAATATGCTAATAAATCATGTTGTAACTCGTCGGGGTCAGAACATGACAACGGTTTGAAGCGTGCTAGCTTCAGGGGGTAAAGTACACACGGATGACCACACAGCCTGTGCTTCATTTCTTGTTTCATGTGCTGCTTGGCTAGAAAGTCGTGCATGTGCTTTTTATTTATAGGTGGTGCTTTGGCTGAAGGAATCCAGGAGAGACTGCACGACTTTCCGAGTTGTGCTCAAATCATGGCTACCGGCTCCAGAATAATCATCGTCTCGACAGAAAGGGGCTGAAAACAATTAGGATTAAGAGACGAGCTCGGAAAAAATCTGCGTTTGGAAAATTGCTCCGTCTCGCTGTTATTTAGTCTAGGCGAGAAATGTGCGAGAGCTAGTTCCCAGAAGTCCCAGAAGTCCGGGACGTGCTGTGATGTGATGTGACGTGATGTGATGACAGTCCCTTCTCTGCGACGTGCGAGATGCTCGGCGCTGTCCTGCAGATGCCAGTCCCGCATTCCTGCAGTGCCAGGAGCGTCTCCGTCTGGCCAGCCTGGGGCTGATGCGCGGCTCTGCGCTTTCTCCACAGCTCTCTACAGCTCGGGGATGTTGTTATAAGAGCATCGCATCCAAAATCTATAACTCAACCTCTCAGCGAGTCTGGAGGAATTTCGCATCATTCCCAAGGCTCTCAGTGATATTTATTCAAGGCTTTATTTTAGGGACTTTAATATCCGTACTGCTCTCTGTCCATTGCTAGGGCAGTTCAGAAGAACAGAAGCGCAGTATGAGAAAAGCTTTTATTATGAATAAGCCAATATCATTTATATCATTATTACAGTATAACCTACATGTTTACCAAATAGGTTCTGCACCATAGGTGAAAGTGACAATAAACGATGATTCTCGTAATAACAACTCGTTCTTACAGTAACACAGTATTATTATACCGAGGAGTCGCTTTCTCATAGTAACGAGACGCTTTTCACATAGTAGCAGTGTTTTTCTCATAATAATGAGATTTTTTTTTTTTTTTTTTTTGCAGTAACCAGATGTTTTCCTTGGAATAAACACACATCCTGTAGAAACGAGATATTTTCTCAAATAACAAGACGCTTTTCTTGGAATAATTAATTACACGTTCCCATAGTAACAAGGCGGTTTCTCATAATGAGATGTTTTGTTCGTAATGAGATGCTTTTAAACGTACAAGAAGATGTTCTCTCGTAATAACGAGTTGTTTCCTCGCAGTAAAAAGATGCTTTCTTGCGATAACGGGATGGTGAAAAAATAAAAACTTAAATAAACCTTCACTACACCCATCATTATTCATGTAACTCACTAGCCTAGCTAACAACCTAGCTCCACACACCAGTAAGCTAGCACACACCAGCTTATGCAGGATTTTTTTTAATTATTTTTATTATTTATTTTACCTGAAGTACTTCTGAAGTGAAATATAAATATCTATGTGTAAAAGTTTGCATCCCAGATGGATTCTGTATGAGAAAAGAACATTTTCTTTTCATTTTTAACATCTTGGAATTTTATTTTAGCATATTTTTTCCCCAAAATGCTACATGCAGTCACACAGATTGTATTATTTGTGTGATTAGTCGTCTTTAGCACAGAGGGATGTTCTGTAATGGATAGAAACTCTTGACCTGTTGCAGTCGACTTTATAATCTCACTTGGGGAAACACTGCCCTCTTGTGGACAAAACGAGCACAAACAATCATTTAGCAGGGCAATGAACTTTCTCATGAATTTTCCTTTTACATAATCTATGAATATATTTCTAAAATAGAAAATTTACATACTTTCTAAACTTGTTTCTAGACCCCCAACTATATCTCACGTTAAAATGGAAATTCAGAGGGAGAAGGGGGAAGAAAAGAGAGCCAGACATTATTTACATTGAAATGATTCACATTATTTAGGTAACGCTTAAACAATGCTTTATTAGAAAACATTTCAAGTTAAAACCTAAAGCATTTTAAAGCTCTGGTGTTTGCCATTTCTATGCTGCTCGATACTTCGATACCTGACCAGTTCGATACTGAGCCGATTCTTTTGAACTGTCCGTTTCAATGAATCGAATGTCTGATTCAATTGATTCAATTATACAACAAATTGCACCATTTAAAATTATAGTTTGTGTATTCGTGTCTAAACTTGTACAGTACCTGAATTCCGTTTGTACCTACCGTTATTAATAGGTTTGTTTAACAAAACCTACCTAAACAATACGCAATATTAAAAGTGCACTCTTATCGTGTTTGTTGTGTAGCATCTTTAGCAAATTTTGCAGGTAGAACTTCCTACAACAAATTAATTTAAAAAATGTTCGTGAAAATAAGACTAAAGGTATATTTATATATGGCTAACGTGAGCGTTTGCTAATAGAGATGCTAGGCTAATAAGCTAAGTAACTTATGTCATATATTTATATACGTGACATCAGTTACTTAGCTTATTAGCCTAGCATCTGTATTAGCAAACGCTCATGTTAGCCTAAGGTCGAAGCTGTTGAGTGAGTTAATTAACGACGTTTGATTCATCAACAATGGATCTTGGAATCGACACATTTACTGGCAGATTCGGTTCTTTTAGTTGAATATGACAATTCAGATATTTGATTCACCGAGTGAGTCATTTAAAACCATTTATGGCGTTCGCCAATGAATCGACTCTTTGAACCGGCTCTTTTAGCTGACCGTTGAGAGGTGCACTTAATGCCGTAATTATTTAATCAACATGAAAATACAAATTGGCGGACAGAGTATACTAGCTTTCCAGTTCCCTAAAAGAGGTTCATTTTAAAGACGTAAAAATGTGTATACTGCGAATAAAAAAAAATCATTTTTGATTATAATAATATTTATTTGTGAAAAATCTGGCTATTCTTTGAATTTTTGCTTCATACAAAATTTGTACAAATAAATGAAATAAGCAAAAATGATGTTGTTTGCTTTTTATTAGAAGACAAAAAAGGCAGAATTTCTCGCCAAGAGTGTATTTCTTCTGGGAATATTTTATAAACAAGATGAAATACATGAAGTCCATACCCTGGTTTACTGTTTTCATAAAACTTGAATCACTCAAGATTATCAAAAGAGGAAAAGAAAATGCTTAGATCATTGTTTTATTAACTGAATCTTTTTAAAGACCCCAAGAGAGCAATTTGAGTAATTTGTTTTATTTATTCTATTTTTTTTTCAAACAGAATTATTTACTTTGAATCAGATTATGAAAAGATTGAGAGAAAAAAATTTGAGATCTTTGCTTTATGAACTTAATCATTCTGAAGACCCTGAGAGAGTAATTTGATTTTTTTTATTTGAATTTTTCTTTTTAAAAAGAATTATTCACTTTGATAATCACTCAAGATTATCAACAGGGGGGGAAAGTGGTTGTTTTATTATTTTATACAATCTTTCTTTTATTAATTTAATATATTTAAAGACCCCTAGAAAGAAATTTGAAAATGTTGCTTTTTAATTCTTTTTCAAAAATATTTTATTCAAAGGTGAATCAATAAAGATTATCAAAAATGCTTCAATCTTTATTTTAGGAATTTTATCTTTTTGAAGAATAATTTGAGGAGTTTTTTTTTTTTATTAATTTTTTTAAAACAATTTTTCATTTTTAAAATATTTTTTGTAATTTTAAAATGGTTAAATTGTGCCTGGTTTGTGAACCTTCTTGTGTTTTGTCTGATGTGAAGGTACAAATATGCTATATTGTTTGTAAATTTCTATTTCCTCTTCACAAATATAAACAAACAAACAAACAAACAAATAGAGATTTTTTAATAGGAAATGAAACTTCCTCAATCTCCGATGACTTCAGCGCCCTCTAAAGAAAATGCAGGACAACACACACACACACACACACACACACTCTCTCTCTCTCTCTCTCTCTCTCTCTCTCTCTCTCTGATGCAGTGACCACAGCGCCCCTAGTGTTGCTCTTGGGAACGGTCTGAACGTTGGGCCAGCAGCTGTGCTCTCAGGTTTTAAAGGTCATCAGGCACATCGCTGCAGGAGCTGTGTGTCACTGCAGAGCTTCCTGTGTGAGAGCTCAGGTGGGGCTTTCCGACATCGACTAGTCTGAAACACTCTTTTGATCTGTGTAATTTTCTTTAGATAAAATACTTACCCACTTCTGAAAAACAAAAACGTAGGCATGCGTGAGTGTGTCTACTTATATGATGATACAACACACACACTCCTATGTTTGTGTCTTTCAGAAGTGTGTGTGTGTGTGTGTGTCTACTTATATGATGATGCAACACATTAAAGAGCTATTTAATACAATCAAGCACCCAATATAATGTCATACAATCTGATTCAAAATGGTGCCATTAACATGGGAAGCCACGCCCCCTTCCCTCTTAATAATAAGAGCTGGCCAGGTGTGTATAATCATCACTGCGAACATCACTGTCAATTATTTCATTCGATTCTGTATTTGTGATTAATTTGATGAATTGCTATTAACACATGAATTTTCCAGATGTTGATATTGTTTTTATTACAGATTTTGTTTTCCCCATGGATTTTTGAGTGTTGAAATATTGTTGAATCTTTTATGTTTAAAGCACTAAGATTTTGGACTTAAAATGACAAGTCCTAACTAAACTATTATTATTATTAGTAGTAGTCGTAGTAGTAGTAGTAGTAGTATTATAGGAATGTGTATGGCACAGTCACGCAGTGTTCTCTCTAATGACAAAATCAGACAATGTGGTGAGGACGATGGTGCCATTATTTATGTGCCGATGAGCAGTTATAGGGTGGCACAGTGGGTCGCATTGCTGCCTCACAGCTCCAGGGTCCGCAGTTTGATCCTGAGCTCAGGTTACTATGCGGCATTGAGCATGCTCTCGGTGTGTCTGTGGGTTTCTCCAGTTCTCCGGTTTCCTCCAACATCCAAGCAGATCTTGTGTGGTGGCCTGGCTCTTCTCAACGGCCTCTAGGTGTGAATGTGTGTGCATGTGCTGTGGGCTGAAATGAACTGAGGTCCCACCCAGAATGAATCCGGATCCACCCTCAATAATTGGTTACATCACTGTATTTGTTATTCTAGAGAACTAAATCCCTTCATTACCTCCGGGTTGTTTGAGAAGAAAGCGGCCTGTGCATGCAGTGTTCGGATTTCTGACATCAACTCTGTCCTGTACTCTGTAGATGAAATAAACACACTCATCTTCTAATCTTCCTCATTCTGGGAGAATTAAAAGAATGATTACAATTCCAGAAAATGTGAGTTTTTGGTTCAATAAGACAGCTACGATTAAAGTGTTGATGGCACAGAATATCATAATGGCAGAGGTAGACTATAACAGAAAAACTTAAACTGCAGGAAAAGGTTAGGAAATCATCATAATATGTATAAAAACAAACCTCATATCGGCACATGAACACTCAGCAGAATTGGTCAGCCTGTTTTTTTTGTTTTCCAGACATGGAAATAAATAAATAAGATTAAAAAGAATATATTGGAATCCAGATAAGCAACCTGTCTTAATTAATCACTGTACAGTGATTGTGAAGGTGGCGATTTACATCACACACACTTTCGTTTTCAGCTCGCTGTTTCTCGGTAGCAGGCATCATGTATTTCATCTAAATTTCTGAGATGATGAAAGTGCAGCCGAGTGTTTCATCAAGCTAACGCCCTGCAGACTAAAATCAGGCACAGGAGGAACAGTACAGGAGGGAAAAAAACACATGTTGCAGGAATGGACTTCATTAGAATGACACTACTGTAGTGCATAAACAACACTAACATTTTTCAGTTTTTCTGTTTCATCACGGAGACAAGAGTGTATGTTCATCACCGCAGCACGGGTTTCCCCTCGTACACACGCTGGAGGAAGTGAGGACTTTTGTGAATTCGAGGCACAAACATCACTTGGGATTTCTGATCTTGCACAGTCAATGAATGTCGCTCTGTTAAACATTTCCGGTCGTTTACACAGGAACCAGAGAGTTCTGTAGGTCCATTGTTTACTCGCTGGGTAAATAAAGGAGCCATTTATAACCATTTAATTGTTTTAAAATGAAGGAAACTTTTGTTGAAGGGCTGAGCAGAACTTCCTGCAACACCGCTGACCCTGCGTTCACACTAGCAAGTGACAAAGCGGCAGACATTCTCTACGAGATCGTCACATGACCACTTTCATGGACAGACAGAGAAAGCGTGACGACAGACATCTGAACTGACCCCACTTTCACCCTAGCAAGAGACAAGCCATGTAGTGACCGCTACTATTGTTTGCTGTGGGCGTGGCCTGTCCAGTGTTACAATGAGAACCAGTAGTAGCTATACATAGCTTTTAAAGTTATCCACAAATTAAATAATGCACTCACCAGATACACGTACGATCTCTGATCCTTCCTTCCTTCCGAGCTTTATTTTTAATCCTTTCTAATGTCTCTACGTATACACATTTAAGGAGAGGACGTATACGACAGGATAAGTTAGAAAAAGTTACGTTTTTCGTCCGTTTTGTGTTGGAAACTGTAAACAGGAACGAACCGCAGGTAGAAAGTAAAGTTGCGAGTGAGGGGAACTGAGGAAAGAGCCATAGGATCGGTCAACGGAATCATTTTCTACGTATGTACGCAAATTAGGCACGACGTAATTAAAGCAAGAAATCCTAATAACTTGCTCAAAATGATTCCTTTCCTCTGACCAATCGTACGACGCATATGGTCAAATGTTTCTTCAGTTCTCTGCTCACAGCTTTGCTTCCTACCTGCAATTAGTTTCTATTTATGGCATGATGTGTAAAAATGGAAGCTAGTTTCACCTGAGCATGTCATATGACTCGAGATGTGTACAGAGATATTATGAGGAAAAACAAAGCTTGGAGGGAAGTAGCAGTGATTACTGGTGCCTCTAATCTAACAGCGAAGCCGCTCCCAAGCCAAGCACGCAACATAATCGACCAATTGTTTGATTAGTGCATCATTTATCAGATTAAGAACCACCTGCCATTTTTATTTATAGTAGTTTCAGTCAGTTTGCTGATTTCTGATCATCATTACATCTTTTTTTTTCTTTATATTTCTGTCAAATATTAAAGTGCACAAATTCACTCCATGTGTTTGGTTTTAATGTTTCTTTTGTATGTGTGTTATAAAAATTAACATCAGCTGAATGCAGGAAAAAAAAAAAAATGCACACAAAAAAATATATATATATATATATCTTCGAGTCCAGAAGAAAAGATGATAAATTTTTCGCAACAATTGGGATTTTACAATCAATCAGCCTGCACTGGTTTAAAACAGAACACATTCAGATATATACACTTCTGGGTTTTTTTTTGGTTTTGTTTTGTTTTTTAACTGAAAACTGATTCATCATCACAGCAGGTCAACGTGTACATCCACTCAGACTCCATGAGAAGCCTTACTCGTCATTTTTGGCCGGCTTTTCGTGCCAGAGCTAACGGTTTGATTCAGGAAGTAGTTTATAAAACACTCACACATACACGAAACAAAAGAAAGACAGTAGATGAGAAATGAAACCAAAATCATTTAAATGATTTAATACAACAAAACCGACTCAATACTGTAGGCAAAAACAACAAAATATATATATTAAAAAAAACAAACAAAAAAAAAAAAAAACCTTGAGTGTGGCGTAAAGCCTCCATGGAAAAAAGGGACTCGTGGCAAAACATCAGCCTTCATGTCTATTAAGTGGCATGAAATTAAATCAACTTTCAAGTGAACTATAACAGTTAAGGCTTCTTCTCTCGACACAGGAACGAGTGTCCGTGACATTTTATACCAAAGCTCACATCATCTCACATTTAGGGGGAGGGAAAAAAAAAAAAAAAGAAAGAAAAACCACACATTGAAGCTTGTGGTCGTAGAAAACCGTAAAGATCCTGCTCTCTCTCTCTCTCTCTCATCCTTCGCGTGATGCGGTTCGGTTATAAGTGGATACGTGAACATTTATCATTACGTGGTGTGTTAATACCGTTCTCTACGCAAGCTACAGTTTCACAGTTGCACCTCGAAATACAACACTGTCCTTAGCATTTTGCGTTTTTTAACATTTGGCACTGAATTGGGCGATACGATACGGATATTGTGACTTATACCACAGTGAGGTTAAATTCTCCAATCTCCAGAAGGTGTTGATTCATGTTCTATAAACAGCTCTGACACTAGCTGCAATAATCATTAATAAATGTGGAAAAAGAAATTGCAATTGTCAGTACTTCAACACTCAAAATCTTCGCTGATTTTCACATCAAATGTTTCATTTTCTCTCTGTTTTGCATGTTAAACTATTTTCGTAGCGCTTAAATTAAAAAAAAAAAAGCCTTCAGTGATGCCACCAATACCGGTTTTCCGGCACCTCGTTGTATCTGGTGGATCGTAAAATCTATCGGCATCATTTTTATAACACTATCTCACTGAACTGCTAGCTGGCATGCAGAGTTACTGTCACTTTTTATCCGTTTCTAGTTGCACTGAATGTTGTGGAACGTCCATGAAACAAGCTAGTTATAGCAACAAGACGTTATAGCAGCTATAAACAGTCGTTCCCTCACCGGCCACGCTTTTCTCCTCTCTCTTTAGACCTTAATAAGAAGCAGTTTGTCATGTTAGAGAGGCATAAACTCCTCTGTCCTGATGACTTTCTCATGTACTGACTGTAACAAAGCGCTGACACCGGAGGCTCCTTCCGAAAACATCAAACTCCTCACAGGAAACAGCCATGTTAGACACTGTTAGACACTGTTCTTTGTTAAATAGCACACTTTTTAATCCATTTTTGATTAGGCTTAGATTAGAGGTTGTGTGTACTGTGGTATAAGGTAATAATATCACATCTTACACAGTATGTACATGCTGTTTAGTTTTGCTAAAAAATGCCAATGAAACATTACTGCACCAACATGATGTTAATATATCACAATATCAATATCTTATCACCCATATCGCCTACTCATGAGGTTCTTTTTCCTGCCATACATGACCAATACTGGTACTATATGTGTAATACAGACAGAACCTAAAGTGTCTAATGTTAAATCCTTCAACACGATGGAGCGGCGAGCGAATACTATCCACACGTGTGACGGGCACAATGGCAGAGCAGGAGGCTCCAAGGCAGACTGATGCCCTGAATGACCTTATCACGAAGGCATTAAAGGATCATATGATGCTCTCCAACACACCTCACGTTCTCCTTCACCTAAAGTGACACTTCAAACATCTAACACGGAGCCATGAGCGGCACGGGCCGGCTTCAGCACCTAAAAACCGCACAGCGGGTCAGCTTGTTCATGGAGGAGTCCAAACTGCTGGCAGTGCCTCTGCGTGTGTGTGTGTGTGTGTGTGTGTTGCCGACGAGAACTACATGAAATCATAGAAAAATCCGTAATCGGGAAAAGGAAAACACGATCAGGACGACCAACACACCCACCGTAAAAATTTCGCACAACATCCAAACACTGTAAGTGTGTACATTTCACATACAAGCACAGAGAATAGCAAATGGTATATACACGAGTCTATTCTTTAAGATTTTTCAGATTAGGAGGCCATAGACAGAGACAGAGAGAAAGACAGATAGAGAGGAAGAGATAAAGTGAGAGAGATAGAGAGTCCAGAGCTCTGCCTTGCTCGTCCTCTGGAAACCGGAAGTGGGACTGGCGCTGTGGCCAAAGGGAAAGGGTCTAGTAAGAGAAGATCACCTGGAAAAGGAAGGATAAAAGAAGGGGAAAGGGCTCCTCTGTGGAAGCAGGCCGCTACAGTGACTGTGATTGGTCAGAGTGGCGCATCAATCTCCAGTCCTGTCCAATCAGGTCAGTTCCATATCCTGAGGAAGCTGTCCCATGAGCCGGTGGCCACAGCCATGCCGTCATTGGTCACGCCTAAACAACTCACCCTGTTATCGTGTCCGGCCAAAACGCCTGCAAAGGAAATGCGTGTTTAAAACAGTCGCAGAACACTTACAGATGAGTTAGCATTAGATTTTACAGACTACGAGACAAATTACGTCTCTCTCTGGCACTTGGTGCTGGAGACCCACCTGCGCGTTCTCCCTTCAGCGTGTCCCACACGTTGCAGTTGAAGTCGTCGTAGCCGGCGAGGAGCAGGCGGCCGCTCTTAGAGAAAGCCACAGACGTGATGCCGCAGATGATGTTGTCGTGAGAGTACATCATGAGCTCCTGATCAGCACGCAGATCGAACAGGCGACACGTGGCGTCATCTGAGCCGGTTGCGAACGCATTCCCATTTGGGAAGAACTGGAGGGGAGGGTTTGAGAGAGAGAGAGAGAGAGAGAGAGAGAGAGAGAGAGACTTAAGTCACACTATATTCATCTCATCTCGTTTTATACCATCACCTTTTGGATAAAGCAATATTAACACCTTCAAATTAACCACTTTTTAAATTCAGCACCTGTACGTTTCTCCTCCAACCATCCCTCAACGTTACAGAACACAGAGTGTATGCTAGACTCACACAAACGGCGTTGATGTCGGAGACGTGACCGGTAAAGGACTGCCTGCACATGCCGTCTCGGATGTCCCAGAGTTTGGAGGTGGCATCGCAGGCTCCAGATACGAAGCTCCTGGAGTCCGGGCTCAGAGAGAGACTCATCACGTCTCCGCTGTGGCCTGAGAAGATGGTGGCCTGCTGACCGGTCTCTATGTCCCACAGAGCACTGAGGAAACACCAAGGAGAAACAGTCAACTGCAGCTACTAAAGGTTTGTAGAATCCAATGAACTGGATGAGGGTGAAATTATTAAAATGTATAATTATTATTATAATTTTTAGTGTTTTGTTTTTTAGCTACAATTTGATTTAAAGGATTTTTGAGGATAGCAAATGTTAAAGCGTCCAAAAATCACAATGTACATCACAATATAAAACACATCAGATCATGTCACATTCCTGAGCTTCACCACTTTCAATCAGTGTTACTGAACGTAGAGAGCGATGCCGCGTGTCCTTTACTCACCATGTGGTGTCTCCAGAGCTGGTGACTATCTGGCTATCATCCAAGAAACGACAGCACGACAAATAACCTTATAGGAGGAAAAGAAATAAATGACAACGTTGCGAACTTCACTCGGAACCTACAGTCAATTCATAACAGCTTAACATCTAAAAAGCATCCGTCGATCCCGTGGTGTGTCGTGTGTTTACCTGTGTGCCCGGGCAGTTCTCTGGTGACCCTGACGTTGCCCTCGCGGGTCTTCAGGCTGTAGATGGAGCAAATGTTGTCCAGGCCTCCACACGCCACGTAGTTCCCAGATGGAGCGTAGGCACACGTCATGACCCAGGACGAGCGCAGAGGAATGGCGTGGATCTGAGAACAAAATATACAAAATATCTAGATGTAATCATGGACAGGAATATTCATACCATGAGTAAAGTGGGCGGGGCTTATTGACATGAAAAAAGATGAGCAGAGTTTCTTTACGCAATGTGCAAGACGCTTCAAAAACGTTACAACAATTTTTTTTGAAGAATTATGCATGGAGAAAAGCATCTGAAACTCAAGTGAGTCATTACATAAGGAATAAAACAGTCAGGGGAAGTGCTGATGTAGGAAAATAATCAACAACAGGGTGGTGTGATGAAGCAAAGTTACCGTCACCACCCTAAGGATGACTGTTTTCTAGTAACATCACATTACCAAGTTTTTTTGTTCCTCTTTCGCAACAATTCTTCGCAACATTTTTTTTTTTTTAAATTAAAGAACACATTGTACTTTTTATCCATTTATAGCTGCATTTAATGTTGTGGAAAATAAACAAAAAAAATTTGCCTCATTTTCTTCTTGAAATTTAACAAGACAAAAAAAATTGCAAATTTATATAGGGACAAATTCATCAGGCGTCATTACCTTGTTAGTTGTGTAGCTGTCCCATATGATGAGCTTTCCATCTTGAGATGCGCTCACTAGTAGCCTACATGTTTAAAAAAACAACAACAACAAACACACTTACTCAGCATTATTATGAATATACATAACATACATCTCAGACTGTATGATGTAGGGTATACATTATATGGCCAAAAGTATGTGACCCCCTGATTATCACACCCACATGTACTTGTTGAGCATCCCATTCCAGATTTAGTTCCTCTTTTGCTGTTATATTAACCTCCACTCTTCAGGCTTTCCACTAGATGTTGGAGCGTGGCTGTGGGGATTTGTGTTCATTCAGCTACAGGAGCGTTCGTGAGGTCAGGCACTGATGTTGGGATGTCGAGGAGGTCTGGGGTTCAGTCGGTGTTCCAGTTCATCCCAAAGGTGTTCAGGGGGGTTGAGGTGCATATACATATCACTCGAGTTCTTCCACTCCAACCATCACACACCATGTCTTCATGGAGCTCGCTTTGTGCACAGGGGCATCGTCATGCTGGATCAGGTTTGGGCCTCTTAGTTCCAGTGAAGGGAAACTGTAACGCTACAGCATACAGAGACGTTCTATACAACTGTGTGCTTCAAACTTTGTGACAGCAGTTTGGGGGAAAAGCACATATGGGTGTAATGGTCAGGGGTGCACATACTTTTGCCATACAGTGTATAAATCAGTGCAAACCTATAAGTTTTGGATTAATGTAACTTATGAATGGGAAAGATACCAAACATATCATGTTACATTATGTAAAGATATTTCTATGATACACTAGACCTAAAACAATATTTAGGTCTGCACTTGAACGCAACTCGTAGATCGGCGCAAATCTTCTTTGTTAAGAATAAAGAACCGAGTTCATGAATTTATTTTCAGGAAATACTGTAAGTAAGTAAGTAATGCGTAAGTAATGCGTACACCAGACAGACGCGCATCTAAATGCTAATTTAATTACAGCACTAGTTCGTATGTGTAGCTGACATTTAATGGCTCTAAACAATTTTTCCTCCCGCCGAGACGAGTCGGTTATGCGCACGGCCGGCTCAATGGAACCACCGCTTTGAGTTCGAGCAGAGATGCAGGCATGGAGATAGAGAGAGGATGATGGCAGAGAGAGGCAGAGAGGCAAAGAGAGAGAGAGAGAGAGAGAGAGAAAGAGATGGAGGGAGGTATAATCTCAGGCCACCATTGAGTTGTGAGCAGGTTGCTGCATTATTCATCGAGTGTACACTGACAGAGCCGCAGGGTTTCCTCTGAGGGAACCCACCCATCCTCCTACTCTCCTCTGAACTTTCTCTTCCCCTCTCCAGCACCTTCTCCCTCCATCTCTCCCCTGTGTGTACTGACCTGGAATCAGTAGCCCAGTGCATGGCGTAGATTTTGGCTAAATGGCCCCGTAGGGTTCGTCTCGTGCGCATCTGGATCCTCCCCACCGAGTCCAGCCCAGCTGTGATCTACCAACAAGATGGAGAGAAGAAGAAATCAGCAAGGAAGGAAAAAAAAAAACATTGCGGAAGGGATCTGAACGAAGGGTGGGGCTGTGATGACGAAATGGAGAAAAGTACAAAATGTGCTACAGCTAATGAGAAACAATGAAGTGCATCGCAATGTAAAAATTAATCTAAACTCAGCATCAGGTGTTGATTAAAGTGTGAAAAATTCAAATTAATTTCTAATATGTTCTAATACCTCATCGTTTCTACAGTAACAGCTTTTCGATTTAAATACAAAAATTGACATTGTTGTGGTATAAAAGGAATAAAACACTTCGGGGAAACAATGAGGAAGGAAAATAATCAACGTTGCGGTGGTAACAGTAACTCTGCTGTTGATTAGTTTCCTACAGCAGCACAACCTGTTGCGTTTTCTTTCCTTACTTATTGAGATCATTGACGAAGAAAATGGCTTGGCCTCTCTTCCGTCAGATGTACAAATCTTCGAGTCTGACCCGAGTCACATTGACTCAAGCGTTAATTGTTTATAAGCTACAATAATAGACTATAAAGTAAATAAATAAATGCGGAGGAGACGGTTAAAACTGTACACAAATAGCGCATGACTTAATGCAGTCAATACAAACGCCTATCTTAAATGTTATCCCAGTTACACCACTGTCAAACATATAATAATTTAAATAAGGAAAATACAAATACGATCACGATTAAAATACATAAATGAATGAAAACATCAAAGCGCAAACATTCGACAGCCAGAAAATCTTGAAGAGTCATCGAGCCAGTGTGGCATGAGAGAGCGCACATGCAGGAGGGCGTTTAATATTTCAGTGACTTAAGAGCATGTACACTAGCTGCACTTCTGCATGTGTGCTGAAAGAAAGAAAGAAAAAAACAACCTTGTAGAGAAGCTTAAACATGTGCCGATCTGCTTACCTGGGACAAACTGGAATCGCTGCACGCTTTCCTGGCATCCTACAACACACAGCACGAAGATTACAGGAGCCCGATGATAAAAACAGCAACGACAAAAATAAACATGCGACCTCCTTCTGGTATCATTAAAGGAAAAGTTAAGACAAATGAATCATTCATACAATTACTGTGACTTTTTTTTTTTTTATCATGACTTTTGCCACTGATTTGACGAGCTTAATGGGTTTGATGTATGGAAATAAAACAGCGGAGATCTGCTCTATTTTAGCTGAATCATACATGTAAAAGCTCACTGAGCACAGTGGGAATGTGGGAGTGACTCGGGAGCTGCGAGTGGGAAGGAAAGCGTGGAAATATAAAGCATGAATATATCACATAATATATTCCTCTGTTCCTCAATCCTACTGGAAGCCGCCAAGTCACTTTGCTTCTCATTTGCATACCGTTACACTTCGCTCAGCTTTGGCCCTGTTCACCTGGTATTAACATCCGTCTCGAGTGATCCGGTCACAAGCGGACAGCGAAACGCACAGCTGCTCACACCTGGCATTTCCAAGGGTGTCACGAACATTTACGTCACTCTTCCGCTGTTTTTGTTTTCACGCAGAAATATCCTGAGCCTCTAACGTACCTGTACGCACTGTTTCAAACATCGTGTAGTCTGCTAACGAAACTTATGAACGGACAGGAGGTGAGACGACAAAAGAAGCTGCTTTAGTTTCTGCTGTTAAAGCGTCACCTTGATCCATTAGCCAAGCGACGCAGAGCTCCATCGTTCAGCGCGGTTTCCGAATCTCTCGCAGTCTCACAATGATTACGTATTTTCCGGCTAGAGCAATGACACTTTGCGTCTCTCCACCTGAATGTAGTTTGAAGGACCGGATCACAAAGCGTCTTTGAGACACATTAGACTCCACTCACACCTGTACTTAACGCTGGCCACTTACGATGGGATCACTCAGGATGCGTGTTAAGGCCAGGCGTCAACAGGACCTTCGGTGCATAGCTCGACCGGCCAACTAAAGGCTGCTTCGCCGATTGTCAAAATTTGTGGAAAAGAACAACTTCCCGGTAAGAAATATGTTCAGTGTGAAGATGATCTAATGGGAAAGAATCTGGATCTGACCCTGTACACGCGCAGCACAGCCACCATTTCAGCAACAGCAACACAAGCGACATCGGAACTGGGATTTTCTCAATTATATGCAAATTGCAGTAAAGCAACAAATCCAAACGATGGGCTTGATTAAGGAACTTACAACTGTGGTTTCATCTTATTGTGTCTTATACGACCTCTCATTAAATGTGTATAGAAAAATAAAGCTTGGAAGGAAGCAGCAGAGATCGTTGGTGCCTCTGGTGAGTGGACGTAGCTAGGACAGTCAGCTTGCTTTGCTAACCTGCCAGGAAAGCTAGTAGGAAGCCAAGCACATAACATGTAAAACTTAAATGGAGTTTAAAAAAAAGTGGTGTATATAAATCATATAGTGGGCTGTAGTTTCTACATTTTGGCTACTTAGTGACACGAGCGATTTGTCGCAAGCTGGAGTGAAAGGGAGCGTTAATTTTCTAGCGGCTCAGTGGTTGCGGCTCTCCGCGTTACCGATCGAAGGCCGTTAACCTCGTCGTTTTGCATAAATGGAGCAAATGTAAATGTGGTGGCCGGACTCACTCGGATCTGATTGCGCAGCTGCTCGGCCTCCTGCCGCAACTGCTCCAGCTCGCTCATGATCCTCCGCTGAGGGCTTCACTCCCGCTTCACTTCTCACACTGATAAACACGCAGGCCTGCAAAGCATACAATCTGTTCAATCACCAGCAAAATAATTAAAAAAAAAAAACACACACTATTTTAGAGTGTTGCTTCAGTATTGAGAAGTTGGGTAAGTTTTTATGAGCAAAGGAAGATTTTCTTTCCATCCTAACACCTCTATTGTTTGTGTAATGGCTGAAGTTTTGTATGTGTGTTACACAGCCGTGTATTTTAAACCTAATTCAACAACTTCCCTTAGACTTCCTTTATAAGCCAGTGTAAAACAAACAGGTTTTCCGTTCTTTTCTCAGCACAAGGAAAACATGCCGCTGACATTCTCGCCTGTGGATTTCTTTTAATCTTCTTTCCTTTTACTATTTTTCCACTCCCAAGCTAAAAAAGACTAGTGCAGGCCAGAACCACAGCACCATTTACATCACAGAATTAATAATAAAAAAAAACACAATACAACAGGCAACATCCAAAAGCACAATTCTGAACTGTTCTTAACTCATTTACAGTGTGAACACGGACCAGTGCTCAGCCCTCACAGGCTGATGATGTGAGGACCAAATAACACTGTTAACTAGAAAGTCCTTGCAGGTAGAGAGACACATTTTCCCCCAAACCAAGAGCACCTTTTTTTCCCAGCTGTGCACCAAGCAACAGTAAGACAAATGTCTGCTTGTTTTTTTTTTAAAATATCCTCATTTTCTGTCGAATTTGTTCTCCAACTCCTGCCCACCATCATACTACAGCTCCTAACTGGGAAGAGTGAAGGCGAGACACGTTAAGCCAGCCGTGCTGCTCGTACTGCGTCGCAGGAAGGTGCCATCTGCCCTCTTCCACATACAGACGCCCACGATTGGCTAGTGCCACTTGATTGACAGTATGCCCTGCCCACCCAGACAGCACAGCCAATTTTGCTCTCTTGGACTCTGTAGAAAGATGGCTGTAGAACCCTAAGGATTTGAACTCGTGAACTTATACCAGGATGAACGCTTGTCTATTGTGTCAGTCGAGAGTGCAGCTCCTTCATCCTTTTTTTATTTATTTATTTATTTATTTTTTTAATCAACCAAAGACCCAACAATCCCACCATCCTGTTTTCTATTGGCTCATAACATGGAGGTTTGTACACTCACAGATCAAAGTTCACCTAGATAAAGTCAGTGTGAAGTGAAACTACCCACTACCAGAAGCAAAAAGTGCGCCTTTCACATCCTGTGTCCTTTCCCTTTCAGTAAATTTTACTTCCATCTGTATATCGTAACTGTAAACACGACAGCTAAACTGCAGATCTGCAAACGAAAGCACTTATACAAACACCATAAAGTAAATATGAAACCACAGCAGCTCATCAAAACACATCGCTTTTTTTAAAATAACACACGGCACTACAGTCAGAACATCAGCACCAGGCTTAAACGCTTTTTTTTTTTACAGAACGTGCACCAAACTGAACAATTTAACACGGAGAAATAAAACACTAGGTAGTATATCCATGACTTAAACATGGAAGAGGTGGTGCTCATGCGACAGCATTACGAGATCAATATCTTTCACAGACGCTAATGTTACGATGCTAACGTTAATCAGTGAACTCTCTGAGGAAAGGAGACGGGTCAGTCAGACTGTTCAGGATTTTCCAGAATTCACAAAAACACGTCCACGTGTGGGGCTTCTTGCCTAACACAAGGCTTCGCTAAATGGAGAAAAAAAAAAAAAAAGACCCATAAGGTAGCGACAGCTATGATAAAACACAAACTGGACCAAAAAATCTAACAGGAAGTAGGAAGTCTTGGGGTTTGACTCAACCCCAAACTGAACATTTTTACTGAGATCAAGTGTCTGGCGGCTTAACGACGGCGAACGGGCCTCTTCCTGCAGAGACGATGTTTAAACAGCTTCAACAAACAACAGGACATCATTATGGAGGCTTTGCTTGACGAACAAGCTACGAATCCAAGTCTGTGATTGGTCAATACAAATTAGCCGTCCCCAAGATGGCCGATTTTTTTGGAAAAGCAGCAATCGTCTTCCTGTAGTCGTTGGAATCATGTTGAAGATTTTATAGTGCCCCCTGTAGCGCCGGGGCCCTTGTATACGAAACTGCAACCCGTGTGCCATCCTGCAAGCTCACAAAGGTGGTTTGGTCTACCCTCGCAGACGCCGTCTCCATCTCTGTCTCCATCTCTGTAGGAAGTACATGCTGTGGCCTCTGGTGCACTTTAGCCCGAGTTTCTGTGAACCACAGAGCTGTAGTGCTTCAAAAACAGGAAGGAAGGAAAGCTGCTCCTTCCTCAGCAAGCAGTTCACAGGAGGAAAAATACAAGCAGATCAAGATCAAATTCGCTTAATCCTAATCCTAATCTTTAGAAATCACACACACACACACAGTATTAAGACATGCACAGAATTTTTCCTCCTAAAAAAAAGGAGGAAAGAAGACAGATTTGATTCAGAAGCCAGTATTCAGACTTCAGCCATCCTAGAAACAAATCTGACTCAGTATCTGGTTAATAAAAGATCCACAATCTGATCAACAAAACAGTTAATAATGATTAAAGAAGGCTGACAAGGAAGCTACACTGTATAAACTCTATATATTTTTGCTCCCACCTAGCTAAACTAGCTAACTACCCAAGCCATAAAGATATAGCTACAATTTCAAACCACATGTTGCTTTCCATAACGTCGACCTAACAAATCATGAAAGGTTTTTCCTTTTCCAAAAAAACACAGACGTGACACCAAAACAATCAGTTAATAAGCTTAAATTCGCTCCTACTTTGACTAGCAACACTTTTACCAGCTTACAGCTTGCTAACACTAGCTTAGCTGCTAATGGTTTACCGTTTGAAGGGTTTACCTACTGTTGATAGCGCTCAAGATCCGCCAGACCTTCCGTCAGTTCCTAGGCATGCTTTACTGGATTGCTTTAAAAATGTAATTCGCTCATTTTCGTGTGTGTAGTTTGTTATGTCCAGAAAAACAACAAGGCCTCAGGCGCCAAATTTTGACGCGAATCTGACCAATTCATACCGGGATTACCACCACACCCATACTGATATTGGAGCATGGCAACAATCAGGCGGAGGGGGGAGTCGATAAAACTAAACGAATAATTTTTATTACGAAAGCATTAAAAAGAGTAAAATGACCAAAAATAAAAATGGTACCGTTTGTTTATTCATGTCAGTGCATGTTTGCTAAACAATCGTGTTTCCTAACCAGCTACGCACCATAAATTACTTATTAACCCCCTTCTATGAGAATGGTATAGTCCGTCAGCTTCCTCAATTATCAAAATGACCGAACTCGTCTAACGGATGGTTGTTCGATTCCAGAACTTTTGGAGTCGACTCCGAGTCAGAATCCAAACTGCAGGTGCTGGAAATGGAGTGAGTCGATTCAATGAATCGATTCCATGAGTCGATTCCACAAATTAAAGCACAGCAAGAGCAGGAAAAGTTATATTATTACACTATTATGATTGATAGTACGGAATAACAACAACAGCAGCAACAACAACAACAACAACAACAATAATAATAATAATAATAATTGCCAAAGTAATTTGGAGAGCTAATACTTTCTGAATTAATTTAAGATCTTCCGGTGTATAACCTTAAAATGCTTCAGCACGTTTAACTTTGTTTTACTGTAACGAATTAATTCTCCTGTAATACAGTTTACTACAAAGCTTGGGAATCGACTCTCTCTTCCCAATTCCTGGGATGGGAAAATCGATTCTTCCTGGGATCAGCTCCCAAACCTTGTGTTATGTATTTGGGTTCTGGCATCAGTCTAAGTTTGCCATAGACATGAATAGGATTACTTATAACATACCTGATATGATAAACTATAATTAAGAAAGTTGCATGGTGCATAGAAAAAGCTGGGAACTTTATACTACATGGTATCATTTTTCCCCACAATATTCATTATAATTTATTCCAAATCAAGACAAAAAACAATAAGACACCTTACAGTTTACTTGGGAGGTGCCTGTGCAGAGTTGTGTGACCGAAGCGTATAACAGGGTTTGTGTGGGTTTTAGGTGGGTCTGTGATTTGGTTATAATCCTATTTCAAAGCCACATCCTTTTGGGTGGGAGCTCTACTACCACACACACACACACACACACACACATATATATATATATATATATATATATATATATATATATATATATATATATATATATATATTTCATTTGACTAGCTGCTGGGAATTATTAACACCTCACCATACTCCAAAATTAAAAAGAAAAAATTAAACATGAAATCAAAATTTTAAGTTTTTTTTTTTAAAAATATATTACCACCTGCACATTGTGTACATGAGTATCGTAGCAAGGAAATCTTCCTGTCAGTCATACAGTCACCCACCAGGACACACACTTTAGACTACTTTTCCACTCTGCACCCCATAAATCCAGGACACACCAAACTCCATGTGTATTAATCCTAGGAAAAGTGGTTTATTAGTCTTACCTAACGATGCTCGTCCAAGTGCTGGTCCCTAGTGGAGTGTGTCCTTCTCAACGTAGTGTGTGTTTACTGTATGGATCAGAGTGCTGGCACCGTGGAGGACTAACGGGTCCACAGCGGGTCTACTCCAGCCTAGGTGGAGGGGTGTGAGCTCCTGGAGAGCCTTAAAGAGACAAAACCTGCAGTAAATGTGTCAAGATATGGTTTATCATTTAACCTTGAGCTTACCTGTCAGATATGATAAGGAAATAAACACTATAATTGTGTATGAATTATTGTATATGATCAAATATGCACCTTTATTTACAAGCCAAAAATAAGCATCAAATATAGTCATGCTTTATAATGACTAATTTACTGTTAAGGTGCATATCAAGGCGTCTTAACAGGAAAATCAGGTTGACTAAATTGAACAACGTCAAAATATTCCATTCACACACACGCACACACACACACACACACACACACACACACACACACACACACACACATGGCCTACGTGTCTATAAATAGGCAAAAGAGCAACAAAATACTTCACAATGTCCATAAAGTAAGGATTATATTGTCCATGTATCCTAAAATAAATTAAAGAAAAATTAGTTATTGTTATTTTATGCTGAAGTTTTCTGTAAGGAGATGTTTACTTAACATTCATGGAAGGAGTCTCCAGTGTCAGTGCTTCAGGACAGAGCAGTTTACATTTTGTGATTTCTCAGTAACATGACAAGCTTATTAGCTTTTAAAAAAAAGAGAGAGAGAGAGAGAGAGAGAGAGAGAGAGAGAGAGAGAGAGAGAGAAAGAGAGACTGTGAGCAAAACGACTCTTTATTGCTGCTATAGTGTAAGTGAGAACAGGAACTAACCTGTTTGGTGGATGTTCTACAACTTTAAATGTGACTATAAATGGATAAAAATGTACAATTCTTTAATTAATAAAGAAGATGTTGCCGATCAATGACAAACAATTACATCTAATTTGAAATTTTATTTAAAAGAGTCCAATTTTTCATTGGTTTATATACAATTTCTAGAAAGTTGTTTTTTTTCAATATAAAGAATTCATGTAATAATAGGGTTCTCTTGTAATAAGAATGAGAATAAGAATAATAAGAGGAAAGAAAACACACACAGACACACACAGGAGCCATTATGAATCCTTCTAAAATAATATTTTAATATCAGTAATAAATACATGATCATTACTTATTTACAAAATAGTCCCAGAGGTTATATGAAGTATTCTAACATGCTGAGTGTTCATTTTATACAACCTTTAATATTCCAAATCTACCAGAATAATCAGATTTTTCCAATAAATAGTTTATAGGTGTTAGATTATGAGCCGTGGATCCTGATGCCATTAATGCAGACGTGATATGACGCGTAACATTCGATTATTTCAGCCAGAAAGCAGATCGAGCATTTCGATTAAAAACTGGAGGTATGGGATTTGGATACATTACGGGATTCATGCGCGTTCACATCGGGGTATCGTTTTGTTTGGATTAAAAAGGAAAATAAAGTGTTTTTTTCCAACATATTTGAAATAATACAATCGATATTATAATCCAGTGTATCATTTCTGGATAATGCTTTCATATAAAGCAGTTATAAAGAGGTTTAATAATAATAATGATAATAATAATAATAATAATAATAATAATACAAACAAATATGGCTTGCATAGTTGTATCTGAAATGAAAATCTACTCATGCTAGTAACCCTTACAGGAAAGTCACACAAATTTCACACGTGAATTTTACGTATGTGGTTTTTAGACGTTTCAGTAAATCAAAATCAATAAAAAAAAATTCAGTATGATTTTTTTACGATTCATTTAATTTCTCCAATTTAATTTTTTCCTGCTTTTTTCCTTACATCTCTCTTTACATGCTCATTTCTTCATCGGTAGTGCATGTTTTTATTTAATTTATTTTTAAAAAAAATTGTGATTAATGTGATTAATTTATTTTTATTTTTATTTGGCAAATGTAAGCCATGTTTTAATTTTTCCACCTGATTTTTTTCCCCCATGATTCATTTATTTTTAAAATTTATAGGGCATGTGCTTTTATCTTTCCACGTTTTTCACATCATTATTATTTTTTTCACAAGCCATTCATTTTTACAGTTTCATTTCTTCCATGAGGGTCATGCACTTTTATTTTTGCATGATTTTTCCCCCCTATGTGAATCATTTATTTCCTTATTCATTTTTTCATGTGGTTTTCTCACACAATTAATTTCACATGTTAATTTTAGCATGTAATTTCTCCACGTGTAATCACATATTACTCACGTGTGAAATTCTGAGACTTTTCCGCAAGGGGAAGCGCGTAACCGTTCTCATGCTCCTCCTTGATCACTTTATCTTTTCTTTTTTTTTAAATCACCTTATTTTTTATAGGATCTTATTATATATGACCCTAAAATAGTCTACAAATGACCTTTGACCTTCTCCAGTCCAACCGCTGCAGGCGATGACGCTGGTTTTTGTCACCTGCATGTATTTGGGAAAGGGTTTAGTATCTGCTTGGCCTTTTGCGTTATTGCGCTTTCATACATTTCCCCACTTTCAACATGATGCTGTAGGTTTTTCTTTTGCCGTGACCTTTCATGCGAGGCGTTTGAAGTCGGCCCCCCCACGGAGCCCCCGAGCTCTGCGCAGTCAAAGGGGAGCGCTGGAACACAGATGGCTCAGGGTAACACATCCTGCTGGCACACCTGGGCACATGACACGCCTCAGGGGGACCACTGTGTCCCGAGGAGAGACGCACTTAATGTCACTCATCACCCTGGGGTCACTGTGGTGACTCGGTGTAGCAAAAGTGCCATCGTGTGGCAGAGAAACAGAACTGCAGCTCTACTAACCCTTCTTTCTTTACTATTTCTCTACATCTTCCAAAATATGCATTGGAGTGATGAGGCTAATGTAGCTAACAAGTAGTGGAAGCTTATAGCTAGCAGTTTAGCATGCCTTACACAGTGTCATGTCAGAATGTCTGACACAACTGAGTGCAAAAATTTGCATCCCCCCAGTTTCCCACTGTTCATTTTCCCTATAAATAGCACTCTTTGTATATAAACCTGTTATAACATACATCCTGAATAGCTAATCAGCCTTTACAGTGCCTAGCATAAGTATTCGCCCCATGATGAGGCCAACTATACTGATTTTTTTCAATATTATGGGCTATTTTGTGTAGATTCCAGTGTATACATCTCAAACCCAATTCCATCCATTTTAATTCCACTACTAAATGTTTTCAAGGAAACGTTCGTGGAGGGAATACTCATGCAAGACACTGTATATTTATTACCAACCAGTCAGATGGAAATTTTGCTAAAACCTGGCAACCCGGATTAATCACATCAACTCTTCTGGAAATACAACCCAATGTATTGAACGTAGTTGAAGAAAAGTAAGTCTGAAACCACTCAAAAGGAGAGGCTGGACTTCCCAAACAAACTCATGATGTATAATTTGGATGTATCCGAGGTTATTAAAGGTCATGTGCTAACTGTGTTTTCGCCATGCTATAATTTGCTTCATATTCAAAGATACAAACAGCATTTACATTTTATAATGCAATAGGAAAGACGATATTCTGAATTAGTCTTCTCTAAAATGTGCTTGTGTTCTCTCTCTCTCTCTCTCTCTCTCTCTCTCTCTCTCTCTCNTCTCTCTCTCCTCTGTGCAAACTGCAAATCAGTAGCAGACACACCAGCCGAAATACAAATAAATAAATCACACCAAAAGCGCTCGGTGTGTGTCGCACAGCTTTCACTATTTTTTAAAAAGCCCAGCATTGGTGCTACACTCATCAGTTTGGTGGGGTTTTTTTTTAGGTTCAGTTTCACACGTCCATATTGAAAGCCCGCATGAGGAGGTCGAGATCACCGATACTGGCGGCGTGGAAAAGCTCAGGAAGGTCCATAAGCGACAGAGCGATGCGCAGAGCCCCCCAGATGCTGCTGGACATCACCTGGTGGCTTCTGCTTTTCCTCTGCTGGTTCAGAGCTGTCAGGAAATTATTCACTGCTTCCCTGCACAAGAGAAGAGCAACGTGACAAAATGACATACGATTTATGTTTAGAGGACAAAATACAGCCCTGGGAGCTTGTTTCAGTAAAACTCCTAAGCAGTACAGTGACCAGATGGCGTCTTTTTCCAGGACATGTCCTCATTTATGAGATTTAAAGGTATAAGGTTTATATCGTGTTACATATAAAGTATAAGGTTTATATCGTGCTACAGTATGGTACACGGTACACTCCGGTCTGGTGTTACCTGTGTGCTCCCAGGTTGATACAGCTGATTCCAAGGTTGTATCTGGAGCGGATGAAGCCAGGCTGCAGCTCCAGAGCTCGGGTGTAGGCCTCAACAGCCTCCTCGCTCCTGTCTCCGTTAGCCAGAGTCGCCCCCAGCCGGTTCCACAGCAGATAGTCCTGAGAGACACAGCGCCCTTATGTTAGTGGAATCTAAAAAGAATAACACCTACAGTCAGGACTGGAAGTATTTAGGACAATGACAGAGTTTTTGTGATTTTTGCCTTTATACACCACCACAATGGATTTGAAATAAAACAATCAAGATGTGNTTTTCAGGGGCTCAAAGGTATTTGGACAAAGTGACATAATTGTAAATATAACCATAATTTTAATACTTGGATGAAAACCATTTGCCTGAAGTCTGGAGCCCATGTTCTCAAAACTCACATTCTGAGCTTCTTCCCTGGAGATGCTTTGCCAGGCCTTCACTGAAAGCACCTTCAGCTGCTGCTTGTTTGTGGGTCTTTCTGCCTTCAGTCTTGTCTTCAGTAAATGAAAAGCAGCTCTGTTGGGTTGAGATCAGGCGACTTGGCCATTAAAGGATATTCCATTTCTTTGCTTTCAAAAAGTCTTGAGTTGCTTTCGCATTTTTTTGCTTAAAATGGCTGTAATTCCAAAATGGTAAATGCCATATTTTTGTGGAACCTCTTCAAATAAAGCTGAAAGTCTACACTTCTTCCACACGATCACATCACGATCGTTTTATTTCAAATCCACCGTGGTGGTGTATAAAGGCAAAATCACTAAAACTCTGTCATTGTCCAAATACTTCCGGACCTGACTGTATGTATGCGGTGGAGCAATGTCATAATAACCATACATCTACATTTACAGTGCGTGGCATCCATACAGTGAAGCATGGTGATGGTAGTATCATGTTAAAGCATTACCCTTGACCTCTTGGTTTAAATAATGTATTTTATGGTGTTCTGTGGGATGGTCAGTGATTGGGGATTTTTTTATAATCAAACCCTGATTGATACTTTTCCAGAAGCTTGTCCCGGAATTGTTTTGATAGTGTACATTTTACATAGTTCGTTTTTTGTTTATTTTCTTCTGTCACACCTTTATCTTGTCTTGTATTACTTTTTCCTATAAAGTGTCCTTGGGCTTTAGATCGGAGCTACACAAATAACGCTTATTGATAAGGGTTCAGGGTGATGGATGAAGGGTTCAGGGTAACTTTTGGGATTTCAACTCCTAACCATCTGGTCTCAAAACACAGAATCTTAACTGATGAGCTATGAGTGATCTCCCACAGCTGTCTTACACTACAGTGATAGTTTAGAGGTCAGAGAAACCCACACTCCTGTTCTCTTACCTCAGGCCGTACGGATAGTGCTGCATTAAAAGCATCCACAGCCTTGTCAAACTCAGAGCTGAGGTTAAAGAGCACGCCGAGTCCAGTCTGCAGGTCAGGGTCCACACAGCCCGGGTTCTGCTGCACAGCTTCCTGATAAAGCTCCAACACCTCCACCAGCTGAGAGCTATACACAGACACACACATACACACCTACCATCATAAATTCTCATAAAGGAACAGAACTACAGTGTGGAATACTCAACTCTGTTAGCCTGCTGACATTATTTTACACCATCACATGCTTATACTCATGGTCCTGGGCTACTAAAACGAGCAGGAGGGTTTATTGGCACCACAGATGGTGGTTGTGTCTTTGAGTGAAACAGATGGGTCTGTCATTCAGCTCATATTTATCAACTCAAAGACAAGGTTCTAAGTGGACATCTGGTCCTCAAAAGTAATTTCATGACAACGCTCCAAGAGTTTTACTCACACGTCCAGTAAATTTAGCTTCTGTTAGTCAGCTAGCTAGCATTAGTAATGAAAATTATTTACATTTAAAAATATGACTATCAACTCACTAACACTTTCAGGTCAGCTCATGCTAGCTAGTAAGAATAGTGTTAATACTGGTACCAAATCAAATCCTTTACTTAGAAAGGCTTTGGTCATGCTAAGGTATACTACGAGGCATGCTAGCTGATATGCTAGCACCGAGATATTTAAACTAAGCTAACTGAAAATGCTGAGCACTTTCTTGTATACTGAGGGATTATTAACTGTCCTACAGACACTTATTACTGGTTTTATCCCTCAGTTCATTGTGGGAAGGTGTGCTACTGTTATCTTGGTGCTAACATTGCAGGAGAAATAATGAAAGGTTACTTATAAAGGTCGCACTCTTTGCATTGCTAGTTTGGCTAGCAAGAGGGAAGTAGTAAAAAGTGCAGCTATCATCATTCCATCTTCCCAATGTGTTATAGACATGTTGCTTATTGTGAAACTGGAGCGTACCATCCGAGAGTGGGGATGGGGGAGATGCTGGAGCCCCTGCGTTGGGGCAGTGGTGAGCCGTCCAGAGCGCTGCGCTCCTGTAGGAGGTGTGTGTAGGTGGGGTTGTGTGTGATCCAGCGGTGCAGAGCCTCACACGCCTCCTGCTGCCGTCCCGCATTGGTCAAACTCACCGCCAGTGCCATGAGAGCACTCAGGTTATTCGGGTGCAGCTCCAGACACCTGTGGACATATGAGAGAGAGAGAGAGAGAGAGAGAGAGAGAGAGAGAAAGATGCATGGAAGGGGGTCAAAAAGTTGTGTTTTCTAACATTCTAATCTATCTATCTATCTATCTATCTATCTATCTATCATTTAGTCATTCTATCTATTCATCTATCTATCATTCTATGTATGTATGTATGTATGTATGTATGTATGTATCTATCTATCTATCTATCTATCTATCTATCTATCTATCTATCTATCTATCATTTAGTCATTCTATCTATTTATCTGTCATTCTATGTATGTATGTATGTATGTATGTATGTATGTATGTATGTATCTATCCATCCATCCATCCATCCATCCATCCATCTATCTATCTGGGACGTTTTGTAGACTTCCATTTATCCACAGATACTGAATCAGTATTTGACTGACGTATACAGTGTGGCCTGAAAGAGAGCCTTCTCTGCAGCCTGTGTTGCTTTTATTGCTCATGTATCACGGCTTATAAGGGAGATAAAGGGAAGCACGTTAAGGCATGTTATGCTGTTTGTTGGATATCTGAAAAGCACATAATCCTCCCTGGAGGAAATTAAAATGGTGAATGTGTGTCAGGAACACCCCGCCTCTCTGGAGAGATGAGCGGAGAGCCAAGGGCTTAAGAGTCAGGCTTTTTTTCAGTCTTCGCTCACCTCTGAAGGCAGATGATGGCGGCCTGCTCATTCTCGTTCTCCGCCTGCGTGGTGCCCAGCACCTGCCAAGCCTTCAGAGAGAAGAAATAAATGAATAGATGTTTACTATGTTTACTAATATGATGATTTAATACCAAAGCTGTGACAAATCATACAATTTTTAAATTGTAGGTTTTTTTTAGCTAATTTATTTGTATAGACAAATGTACCATTAAATTAAATTTTTAATTTTTGTAGTGCAACACGACTGTTTTGCAACACAACCAAACCTTGTGTATTATATTGTATCGTGGAAATGTCTTCATGTATGATATGTGATATGATATTTTTATCATATCACCCAGGCTTAAGTTCATCCACTGGCGTTGTTTTGTAATTAAATTCACTCTATTCTTCTAACGTCTTAATTATTAGCTACTGAAAGAGTATTAATGTAAATAGAGCTCAAATGGAGCTCAGGGGCTTCCGAGACAGTAAACATATGTGTGTATATTAGATATGGAAGACATGAGACTAACTATTATTACTTTTTAGATTTACAAGCACCCGAAATATTAATGGTTTTATCTTATCTTGTGCATCTCAGATCTAAATCTGTAATTATGGTTTGATCATGTCCGTTAGAGAAAGTGAGCCAAGCTCATTATGAGTCATGCTGAAGAAATTCCACTTTAAGCAGAAATCTAAAATGAGTCATTTTTGACCCAAATGGAAAAGAATTGGAGTAATAAAATATAGAAGCAGGGAAAATATGGTTATGGAATGGGTGGTGAGAAAGATTATGAGCTCAATATTTAATTAAACTGCATATTTGAGGATTTGCATTTATACAAGGGAGCGAATGCAGAAAGATCAGAATGATCAAGAGTTTTAGGGCCTCTGCTGTGAAATAACAGATCCAGTGGGTGTACCTCGGAGTCCTGAGGATCTTGTAAGATGGCTGCCTCCAGCAGCTGGACGGCACTGTTCAGGTCGCCCTCTCTGGATTTCTGCAGTCCCTCTTCGAACGCATTGGGCCAGTCTTTATACGGGTTGTTCATGTGGAAAATGTAACCCTAAAACCAACACAGAGGAATTAGGCATCTTTCAATCAAGGCTCCAGAACATTCTGAGAAACTAACCCATAGTATATACAGTATATACATCTATGGCACGGCCCTGTTGGTAGAGGGAAGATCTTCCATGTGCAGGAGTTGGTGAAGTGAGTTTACTCTTTGTTACGTAAGGAATAACACTTGGGGGACGTGCTGTTTAAGGGAATAATCAGCGACATGCTGGTGTGATATTGTGCCGACACTCACTATCCTAACATATAAAAGCACATCTGGAAGTGTTTTGTTCCTCTTATACCAGGCAACGTTTTACAATTATTTATTTATTATTATTAAGTATGACATTGTATTTCTTCTCCTTTTATAGCTACATTTAATGATTCACATTTACATTAAATCAAGCTAGTTCCTAGTTGTTCCCTCACTAGCAGCTCATTTTTTCCTCTCACACTTGAAGGTAATAAGACAAAAAATAAAACAAAAAAAACGCAGCTTGTCATGTTACAGAGATGCCACGAAGCGTCCTGTCCTGTCCTGAAGACGTCAGAAAACTGCGTCCTTACAGAAAACGTCACCATATCAACAATTACGCATGTTTTCAATCTGTTTTTAATGCTTTTAATCCCCCTGAATGAGCTGTCCAATTTCCAACTGTTTCCAATTTCCAAGTTGAAAACTGCTGACTGTGATCGTCAGGTAGGCTGTGTTCATCATAGCTTGTGACGTCTGTAACGTTAGCTTTAGCCTCCTGGAAATAAACACACAGTGCCAAAGGGAATACATCTGATGATGTTTCTGTATGATAACACAACACAACTAACCAGACGCATTCTGTATCATGTTGTAGATATTAATCCTGGAACACTGATTTGTATCAGTGAATCTTTACACCTGTAGTAAACCAGAGTTAGCGATTGATACTCCACGCTCATATCTGAAGAGCAGGGCTGTTTTTATTCTTTTAATGGAGGCACCGTGGCAGAGGGCTGATAATTGGATCACGCTGGGCTCTTTAATATTGCAGGGAAACTGCAATCATGCTCAGAGAGAGCATGTGGTGAAGAGAAGGGCACGAAGCGCATAGAACTGGGGAAAGGGTGTTCAATTTGTAAATGTCTACTAGTTTCCTAAAACATTCCGAGCCCTTGATTAAGTTTATTCCTTAATTTATCCTCAATTACATTTATATTTCAGTTATTCCAGTTCATTTATTAATCCCATTATTATCATTAATTAAATTAATTACCTTTAGCCTTATGATTGTATTTCATTTCGCATAGAACACAGGATAGTGAAATTATATTCAATGAATTGCAAAAAAAGTATAAAAATATTTTAGAGCCCTCTGCTGCCTGAGAAGCTGAATGCAAATTAAACATAAAACAGCAACCTGTGTGTTAAAACTATGTATGTCTCTTAGTGGCCTTGTAAGGAAAAGAGGCGGGGCTTATCAGCTCTGTTACAGCTATGGGCAGGGCCTGTTTCTGGCCCAGAAAAAAAAAAACAAAAAAAAACAGTAGCCATATGAAATCCAAAAAAAATGGAATGAATGATGTGGACGGGGATCTGAATTTAAATAGAACAAATATAAATTTTTATTTTTAATGCCTTTATTTGATTTTGTAAGTGATGTTTTGTAGCATTGTAATTTTGTAATTTCATCAAACTGACTTCTATTCCAGGGGTTGAACTACACCTGAATATTATAAAACTGAATTTAAAACCTTGTGCACAAATTCAAGCCATGGAATGAAATTTATATTTGATTTAATTCACCTACAAAACTTCACTTAGAAATGCAAATAAAAGCATCAGAATTCAGATTGTAGCGGCACATTTCTCATTTCATTCATCCAGTGAAATATAACACATCGAACTTTGAATAAAACTACTATTGAAATTATGTTTATTACAAAATCTAAAAAAAAAAATGACAAATTGCCCCTTTAAGGAAATAAGAAAAAGGTTTTTGGGATCTTGGCGGAATTTCAGTCTAATCAAAACACAAGTGCATCCTCAAGACAAAGATGCAAGCGCTGCAATTTTGATAAAACGATAACCACAGCCAAACAGCTGTCTTAGTGTAAGCTTGTGATTGCTTTGTGTTAAGCATTTTCTGCCATCTGGTCTCTCTCACACACACACACACACACACACACACACACACTGATGAGAGAGAATTTTAGATGAGAGGAAGCATTAGCTGACATCTGCAGTCTATAACCTTTGAAGTGAAAATGGAGCTTTATATCAGTTGTGTTTCAATCTGTTTACACAAAAAGCACTGAGCACGTGCACGAGAGACTCGTTTTCTTTTCCTTTCTTTTTTTTTTTTTTTTTTTACTGAGTAATGGTGACTATCCTGCTTCCCAGCTGGACATACATGTCTATAAGCATCATGTTATGTGACGAGAACTATCCTGTTGGCCTACAGCTCCCTCTGATGGAATTACAGGGCATGCTACAGCTGCTGATTGGCTAACTGTACCGTCTCATTGGGCGAAAGCTTGGCTGGAACCTGGCCTTTACTCTCCAAGTCCTCCAGCCAGTTTCGTCGAGCGAGCTCCTCCAACTCGGCCTGCATCTTATCCCAGAACTCAGTGTCTGACTGGAGAGTGAAAGAAAGAAAAGAAGCATAAAAAAAAAACTACTTTCTACTATATATATATATATGTAGCTCTGAAAACTACAGACTTTCCTGAACTTATATATGTTTCTCTTGTTCATGTTCCACAGCCAGAAGTGAATTCTGGCTCATTTATTATTTCTCAGTTTTTTTCATTTCAATCCAGTTCATTAATTATTTCTCAAATTTCTCAAAACCCACAAAAAAAACAAAAAAACATGAAAGCTGATTTGCTAACTTCATCTACAGAACACTGAGTCTTTCACGTAAGCATGAACGTGTGCTGGTCTGGAAAAACCTTCACACTGTGAAATTTAGACTTTTTTTTTCTTTTACTATATATCACTCTGGAAACTCCAGACTTTCCTGAATTGAAATGTTTTCTTTTTTGCATATTTCTTAAGCACAGGAGTTCAAAATCTGAAAAGTAAAAAAGGTTAAAGGTTAAAGCTTTCTTTCCAATTCCACTGAAAGATATTAACACACTGATTTTGTAAAAGCAACTACGACTTACTGATTTAATTTACATTAAAGTTTATATGTAATAAATAAAAGAATACATAAATAAATATGACTATGAAATCTGTCTATATTTATATCCGCCTGTATTTATAGTCTACAGCCACGGAGACACCTGACGGCTTTTCCCAGATCACAGTGCAAACAAACAAATGTGTGCATCTTGTTCCATTTTGTACGTTTTCCTTAATTGATAATTGATATCTTGTCATAGTGTGTGAAAAAGCTTGTCGATGGAGACAAATCTTGTTACGCAAGACTATCACTTGTGATAAATTTGTCCCTGTGTGCTTGTGTGTCTGGTCCATTGATGCTTTCGTTTCCATTAACCAAACACCAGGCCTCATATACACAGCATTTCGTTTGTGTTAATGCAGAAACATTAGTCATGTGTGCTTTAATTATCAAGGCTGCAAAGTCAAAAGGTCAGAGATCATTTCACGTTACACAGCAGACGGGATCCAATATCACATTTATGGCTGGATTGCAGAACTAATACTCAGATTTCATACTGTCTGTGTGTGTGTGTGTGTGTGTGTGTGTGTATGTGTGTGTGTGTTTGTGTATAATGGCTCAGTCCAGATTCATTATAGTTCATAACCTGAGCTATTTACAGTCATTTACTAACTATAGATAGCTTGTGAGTTCTGAGAGAGAGGATTATCATTACCAATGACCCTGCATGCTAAGTGTGTGCGCATGCGTGTGTGTGTGTGTGTGTGTGTGTGTGTGTGTGTGTATACACACACGCACATATTTACCCCTTTGTGAGGACCAGAAAGGACCAACCGTTCTCACAATGAAAGGACAGTATCAACAATGAAATCCCGAGACAGCTTCCCTTTTTTTGATTTAAAAAAAAAAAGCCCTTGAATAATTCTCTACACATCTTCCCCAAAGAGATTATTAGACCGCACCAGCTCGTTCGAAATGCTGCCGTGAAGAATGTCAAGCCCTTTTTATAAAAAAGGATCACGGACAGAAGAAGACTGATCATCCATGCAGCAAAGGATGTCAAGGTGTGACAGAGAAATGAGCACAGCACCTCGAAACTCTGGTTTCTTACACTGACTTCCAGAATTCATCTCAAAGTTGTCGTGACGCTCGTTTCAGAAGGACTGAGGCCCTGATTTTACTAAAGGGATGTGAAAACACGTGAACCTGATAAACTGTCAGGAGTTTGCGTGCATTTTCTCCCTGTTTCCTTGTGTGGTTTGTCTGGGATCTTCGGTTTCCTCCCACCACAAAACAAAAATAACAAAAAAATCGTTCTTCCTCGTTTTCATGAAGGATGCCAATACTTCTGAAGTTCACTCTAAGCCTAAATTCAGCACCATTGTTAAGGATTTTATGGGCTGCATCTCTGCGCATCTCTTCATGTGGCTCAAACAAACAAAAAAAAAAAACATCAGCTTCCCACTTTTGCATCATTCTGAGTGCAAAAGATGAGCTAAAATAAGAGACGGAGAATAAGGAAGCTAACGTGGACACGAATCTGTCAACCATCAGAGCATCTGCCTGAAGGTCGGGCAACTTTATTTTCATTATTGTCCATTCATTAATTTAACTCCAACACCCAAAGTGTGTGAACCAGCTTCTCTCTGTCTGGGTGTTTTACAGCCAAACGTGTGTGTGTGTGTGTGTGTATGGCACTACATACTCTACTATCTGTATTTGCTTTAATTCCTCTTTTCTAATCCAAGAAAAAAGTCGGCCTCTGCTCTATTAAGACGAAAGCAATGTTCGGTCCTCAGTCATCTGTCATCACTTTATCAGACATGTGCAGCGGCTATCCTCTCTAAACCTTCCCTTAAGTGCCACTTCTGTAATCTCTGACTGGTCACTTTAATTCAGTGGGTTTATTTCAAAGCTCAAA
>CM074965.1:16830996-16851296 GCA_037577455.1 Pangasius macronema | reverse complement strand
TCAACCATCAGAGCATCTGCCTGAAGGTCGGGCAACTTTATTTTCATTATTGTCCATTCATTAATTTAACTCCAACAACCAAAGTGTGTGAACCAGCTTCTCTCTGTCTGGGTGTTTTACAGCTAAACGTGTGTGTGTGTGTGTGTGTGTGTGTGTGTGTGTGTGTGTGTGTGTGTGTGTATGGCTTTCTGTCCTCTCACTACATACTCTACTATCTGTATTTGCTTTAATTCCTCTTTTCTAATCCAAGAAAAAAGTCGGCCTCTGCCCTATTAAGACGAAAGCAATGTTCGGTCCTCAGTCATCTGTCATCACTTTATCGGACTTGTGCAGCGGCTATCCTCCAATTTGGAAGGGAATTCACGGTGAAGACATTAGAGACTGACCAGTGAAATTAAGTCACCCAAATAAAGTTTCGAGTTTAAATATAAAAATGATTCTGATAAATAACATCAGCTTGCATTTTAATGTACTGTAAAGAGTCACACTGGAGAACTTGCTCTTCCAACTCGCATAACCAGCAGCTGTGACGCTAACGTGTGCTCAAAAAGTCGCCAAATTTGTCGCTAGGCCTTTTTTTAAAATCGCTAAAGGGGTCTAAACAGTCATTAAAGCTACAAAGTGTCTAAACTGACAGTGGTGATGATTCATGGTGAAAAAACTGGAGTAGCTGAACAGCTCTTTTTTTTTCAATAGTTGTCGGCTAATTTCGAATCCTTGGTTTGACCCACGAACTTATGTCCTCGGACTGCACCCAGATCAGTTCATGACCCCTGGCGTAACCCATGTAAACTGCAAAAACTTCTAGGCAGCATGCACAATCAACCAACGCACTGTTTAGACACCTCCTACGTTTAAGTGTCAAAAAAAATGACATAATCATGTCATCGTGGACATCGTAAGCTGATTTTAGATATCTTTGCTGATCAAGTACAGAATTGTTCCCAATAATACAACATGAGGGCCATGTTTCAATTCTGTATGTTAAAGTTTTCTTCTGAAACACATAGTTAGCATGGGAGGGGTCAGATTTAAAGCCGAATCTAATCATAACCCACAGTAGCTTAGCTAGCTAGCTAAATATGGAGGACCACCAAGACTTAAAGACAGCCTGGGCACATTTGTTTTTGGGGTGTGGCCAAACAGAATTCTGTGTGTCACAGAATTAAACTCAGAGAATTAACGGGGTGTAAGTGTTGTGTCTTTCTGAGAGGTTCACTGTTGACTTCACACACCATTAGCATTTTGAACAAATGGCACGCAGGACTTTATCGAAGCTAAATCAGTGACTCTGTTTTCCGCCCTACAGAGTACAGATGATTGGTTTTTCTGTCTTTGCTCCATTTTTGATGAAAAGGTCTCACGCTGTGGCAATGGCACAACCGTCTTCCATCAGAGTCATTCATCTATACTCGAGTGCATTCAGGCTGCCGTCACAGATGTTTAACCTTCACTTCCTGTTCTGTTCAACACCCAGCACAGGATTTCCAATAAATCCAAATCCTCTCAGTGGTGATCAATTTTCTGTTTTGGACGTGGTACAAACCCTTATGAGGACCACGGTCCGGACACACACACACACACACACACACACACACGGTGTGTGTGAATAGATGGAAATAAAAATATGATATGGGGGGAAATGTAGCAGCTACTAACATCACCGTATTGTTAGGGACTTGTTTGAATTAATTTCACATTGTTAATGTCAAGAACAGAATCTAATATTTATGATCCTAATACAGTTAACAAGCATCGGAAATCTGTCATTCAAAGTCTTTTTTCTAAATAACTTTCACAAACCACATAAACAAATCAAATGTTGTACAACAAGCGCAATTGATATTTTCCTATTGTTTTGTGACACTAAGGTTTATCCAACTAAGAAAGTTGGATAAACTTTCTTATTATTTAATCCATTTGATCAAAACTTTCTTATTGACTTAATCAGTGGTTTTAGTTTAACTTTAACTGGTGAAAACAATGTTCCACAAATTTAATACCTGCCCTTCGTCATGCTAATTTGCTCCTTAAGTGACTTTTACAGTTCGTAAATCGCACTGCGTGTGCAAAATAACTTGACTTGCATTAACTCCGCCCTCAAAAACGTGTAATTTTGCTCATCTGAAAGACGCACTCCTCTACTGATCCTGTTCATTCTGGCTTTATTCTGTATCAAATTTGCACGTTTTACACGTATGAAACTTTAGTGAATCAAGATTCAAAAGTTTCATTTTCCTTTAGCCTGATAAGGTTTTACTTTAAGGACTGTTCCACTTTTAGTAGTAAACTTAATTTTGATAATAATAATAATAATAATAATAATAATTTTCCTCTCAGCTCTAATACAATATGAGACTCAGCATAGCTGGGAATTAAACCCAAAACCCCCAAACAGTGTACAGGAGCTAAGTATTATATTTTCAGCATATTGTTCTATCAAATCCAACATGATGTAAAGATTTGAATGAATCAGCTGAGAAGAAAATAGCCACAGGGTATGAAAGCTGAGTCGGAGGAACCGTGCACAGGATATCGACTGTACCTTTGTGCTTCTGTTAAATATAGCTACTAAGTCAAGTCTAACATCTCCGCTCCTCTACATATAGCTCTGGCTCGCTTAAAGACAGCTGTAATACAAAACTGCAGCGCAGTAAGCAGCGAGCATAATGCTGAGGAAGAGGAGCTGACATTGTGCGCAAACGCTACAGCTAAAAATACAGCAATTATGAAGTGCCACTTGCTGGACGGGACTGACCGTATGAAATTAAAGCGCAAATCTTAAGAAATGTGAACCGAGTTTCAGTGCAGTATACCAGTACCCAGTGAGTGGCCAGTTTATTAGAGACACATACTAGATAAGTGACTTCGTAGGTGTATAATTACTGACTCTAGCCTATATAACACTCTGGATGAAATATATATCTATATTTACACATACAGGTATTAAACATATGCATGTCTGACAGCATAGAAGAGAACATCCACTGTTATTTCCAATAGAAAGTACAAAATACCCATAATGCACTTGTAGTAAACTGGGACATATTACATGGTCATATTGTTCAGCCCTAATCTGTGTGGGTGTGTAATGTTTCCTTTCATTATCGAGTTTATGAGGGAAATGTGGCTGGATGCCATGAAGAAAGGTAATGTTTTGAAGCTGAACTTTGCGTGTGTGTGTGTGTGTGTGTGTGTGTGTGTGTGTGTGTACGCACTGCCTCTCACCTCCACAGCAGCTTTGGCTCGAACAAACTCCTCCTCCAGAGAGTGCTGCCTGCCGAACAGAGAGCTTCCCAGTCTCAGCTTGGGCCGCTGTGCACACAGATGGTCCAACACACACACACACACACACACACACACACACACACAAAAACGCAAGGTCAGTCAGTAGTCTCGACCTGTAACACTATCTGTGTTCTCAGGTACCTTTTGATGAATCTGCGATATAAAAGTTTGAGGACAAGTCAGGAGTTTGTAGCTTGTATATTCTTAAGGGATTTTTTTTTTTGCACACTTTTGCTGACACAGAGAACTTAAACTTATGTTTTTTTGGTCATATTCTTACTTCTAACCTTGCAGCCAAACTTTTAGAATAGATAGCGATAGACAGAGAGAGAGAGAGAGAGAGAGAGAGAGACAGAAATATTTCAACATAGAGGTCTTTAATATTTAAATCCATTATCATAAACGTTTCTGAACGCGTGACTTTGTTCTGTTCACAAAGAATAATATGCAGTCCAATATAAAGCGGCTCCACTGAGAGTCATTGGAGTGTGTCAGGAAGTCTTTCAAACGGCCGTTATAAAGTACACTGCACTGGAGGCCATTCGGAAGTATGCATTCATTATGAAAGGGGGGAAAAAATTTTAACCAAGTGCATTAATATAAACCTGTCGTTTATGTTACAGCTGGAACTACTGCCAGTTCTAGAAAATTCATCAACACCTTAGGATTCGAGAATTTCACAGCGCAGTGGTGTACGTAATGGATAACCGCCAGTCAGTTGTGAAGAGTGTTTTGAAGGCTCGGCAGCGGTCTATAGAGGAACCTGTACCTGTGATGTAGTCCCGGGGTCAGACTCCATGCTCATGCTCATCTCCAGCGTGTGCTTGTTAGAGAGGTTGCTTTTGAAGTCAGCAGACCTGCAACGAGAAAGAAAAAAAAAGTTCATTATCAAATAGTGTGATTAAATATGTTACTTTAATGGGTTGAAAATTGTACAGCACAGCGCTACAGATTCTCCCTGATTACTGCCATTAAGTGTCATTTCATTCACACTTTCTAAATTGGACACCTCTGTTAAAACTAACAGGAAAAAACGCTGAGCAACTCGGCTTCAGGTGGGGTTGTATCTCATTTCCGGGCCAGAAAGCCTGAAATCAAGAAACTAGCCCTGGCAAATTTTCAAATCACAGTTTTTCCTAAGATATTTTTGAATTATTACGGGTGAAAAGAATGATGTGAAGTTACATTTCTGAGCTGAAGTCGTACCAGAGCAGCTCGCTGGAGGAGTGATGTGAGGTGCACCTCTTCCTCTCATACCTCCACTTCCTCCCTCCGTCCCAGGCGCTGTCTGGGTGAAGGCTCACTTCGTCCCATCTTTCCCGGGGTGAGCTGCTCACTTGTGTCCCCCCGTGTCTCTCTTTGTCGTCCCACAATGTAAGACGGATTAAAATCACATACCTATATTGAATGTGTCCAACTTGTATGATAGATGGATTTCAAAAATGTTTGTATTTGTTGATATAGTCTTCTTCTTCTTCTTCTTCTTCTTTTTCTTCTTCTTTGGGCTTCTACCTTCTCCACAGGGGTCTCCACAGCGAATCATCACTCTCCACCTATCCCTATCTTCTGCATCCTCAACACTTGCACCCACTAGCTNCCATCTTAATCTGGCCTCCCTAACTTTGTCCCCCAAACGTCCAACATGAGCTGTCCCTCTGATGTACTCGCTCCTAAATTTGTTGATATGGTGAAGAGACATTTATTTAATTTTTATGTTTTTTAAGGAGTCTCCAGTGCCAATGCTTTCTAAGTTTAAGTCAGAGGAAATTTAAGTCAGAGGAAAAACAGGAAGAGAACAGGAACGTCTTGTTTTACAGACGTTCCACAACATTAAATGTAACTATAAACAGATAAAAAAAAGTCTCATGTCCTTCTTTAATTATCATAAATAAATATCATTCTCAAACTGTTGTGGTCTAAGAGGAATAAGACACTTTTGGATCAGCTTAGTGGGGTGGAGGGATGAACAAACGAGGAGTACACGCCACCCTGTCGTTGATTATTTTCCTGTGACTGCACACCCTGAAGTGTTTTATTCCAAATGTAATATCAATTCCGATGGCAATTAAACCCCCCTCTTGTCAGTGGTGCTGTAAAAGTGTAGAATGAAAAGCATTACAGAGCAGTGGTTAGGTACGTCATTTCTGGTGTGAAATGGGCTTAATCTGCAAACGTGACGTACGTGATTTGTGTCTACTGTCATTCAAGAGTTTTAATGGAGTTGTGCTGGATGTTATTGGAAAGATATTATCTCAGTTATGTCTCACAAACTTCATATCTGTTCATTTTGCCTGAAAGTAAAAACTCTCCGCTCCTGAGACATTTTTTTTAGTCCTGAAGCACACCATCAAATCAAAATATTGCCAGATGCGCCTTTTCTTTTCCATGTTTCCTCATATCCTGGAATCACAGCGCAAATACGAGCTTGTGCTACTCAACAGGAATTATAAAGCAGCACAATGCTTAGCTTAAGGCTGTCCACTCGATAAGAGGATGAGAATAGAGCTTAAGGCTTGTCACTGCATGAAAATGGCTTAGCAACACAATTTTTCAGCTTGGGTTAAGGAAGTGGAAGGGGTTTCTGAGTGCACCATTCAGCGTAGTGGAATAAAAAAACAACCGAATAGCTTTCAGTTTACTGTAACGCAAAGCTATCGTTTGAAAAAGCATGTTAATTATGGTTGGTTAGTCAACCAATGTGGAATTTATAGATAAATATTCTTAAAGTCGAATAAACACATTAAACTTGATCCAGTGTGAGAAAACTGAAAGAACATTCACCACTTGTTCTTCACCATTATATCAGATTTACTTCGACACAAAGCCACTGAGTTAAGTGTAAAAAAAAAACATCGTCTCTAAAAGCCGGTCAATTGTACAGAAAATACGTTATCAGGAAAGGACAAAAACTAATTACAGGAAAAGCAGGGATTAAAATAAACCCCTCTTTAAGGACCTCTTTAAATGATTCAAAGAAGCGTGAAAGCCTGCAGGAATAATATTCAATTCAGCAAATGTGGCACTTTATGCAGATTAGAGGGAACACCTTGAATAAATGAATGACAGGCTATTACATCACTGCTTCTGTGGGACGAATATCACTTTAATATATATAATATAACTACTCAAACTGATGGTGTACAGAATCTTAAGGCGAATATGTGGTGAAATTTTAAAAATGTCCGGTATCAAACCTGAGTGTTTTATTAAACAGCCAGAAAAGGTTTAATTAAAACAAAACCCAACACAGAGTGGTCAGAGTGGGATGTGGAATATTTTGGAAAATGACTAAAGGCACTGTGTGTAATGTATAAACTGTTTTTAGACATGTAACAATCATAATATTCAGAGGAACTTTAGAAAAACTGTTCATTTCAATTTTGCCGTGTAATGATTCTGGGTAGTTTGTTGACTTCAGGCTTCTTTTTTATTTTTCTGGCCCTGAAATGAGCTCCTCCCCCAGGCAGAATAAAGTTATTCAGTCTTGCTGTATGTTTTCTTCTAAACGAAAACTTCACTCCTGTGTGTTTTCCAAAAAAAAAAAAAGTGTCCTTTAATGTTTTTATTGCAATTTCATTTCACTTCACAGACAGCAGATGGAGCAAAACAATTACACACTGCTCCTTTAACATGCATACTCCAAATTTACCGGAACTAACCTGAGTCTAACGAGGTTCTCTCGGGGTTCAGGTGTCCAGGTGAGAGCTGCTCGGTCTCCACCTGGATCAGCTCCGTCTCATCCGTATTCTTCCTGCGGAGGCTGTTCTTGGAAGAGGCGCGAGGGCTGCGGCGCTCCCAACTCCACCTCCTCTCACACGGCTCGCTCAGGTCCACCAGGTCCAGCGCTGTCGAGATGACTGCGAGAACGAAATGTCACTCTTAAAACAAATATAATCAGTCAGCTCACAAGTAATGGAAGCTTTTAGCCTCCAGTTTAACACTGTGCAAACTGCATATCTGATTCCTCACACACTCTTGTTGCCTTAAAAGGCTTTTTTGGAGTTGCTCAGTGACTTCAATAAAGTTGCTGATGTGGTTTCTGACACTGTGTTACACAGTGTGTCTATAAAAAGAAGTCACACAGCTAAAAACAGTTGCAGCTCCATTGTGAAGCTGAACATTTTATTTCTCAGCACATAGTTTGGTGTCACTCCACACCAACATCACACTCCAGGTAGGAGGCATGGTCTAAAGTCTGAAGGTGGAAACATACTTTAGAAGTGATTTGGCTGGCAAGATTTTTGCTATTTTATAAAGTGGTATATGTACAAATAGCGTTAATGAGCAATCTGCAGAGCAGTAAACTGGTATCCAATAAGCTTCCATAAAGTATTAGCTACATTAACCTTGTATAGAGCTGTAACTCAACTATCAGTATGCGTATCTGTATTCGGATTTAAACCCAAAGTGGGCGTGGCCTAAACCAAAAGGGTTTTGTTTTTGGATATATTTGTCTACACTTGCTAACAAATGAAATTGGCTCTCTTTCCATCTGAATATATCTGATTGTTCACTCGCATGAGAGTAAAAACCTCCTGCTCACATGACTTTCTAAAAAAAGCGCACCTACTATTCTAAATAAATCAATTAATTAATTAATAGTTTATTACTGGTTCAAAGACAAAAAATAATTATACTAAAATAACCTTTTAATTTTGTAATTATAACTCTTACTCTTATTATGAATAAAACACAAAGTTTCGCACTTTGAAACTTTTATCGCCCTTAAAATGTCATTGTATGAGACAGCAGAAAGGAAAAGAGAAGTAATTAAATATTTTCGGTAACATGAACAGCCTTCAGCCTTCAAAAAAAAACAAAAAAAAACATCTTGCTGTGAGCACAATGTAATCTGACACATCTGTTATTTCTGAGGATTTTGGAAAACACTGGCGAGGGCAGAGTAACTAAGTGAATAGGATGAGTTGACAAAAAGAGAAAGGAGAAACAGATGACGGATATAGAGAGAGGGAGAACAGATGAGCGAGGAGGAACCTGCTGTGTTAGAGGTGACCGGTCGTGTGGCTCCATCACTCTTGCTCTCGCTCTGGAAGTCGTCGATGGAGGGGCTCAGCAATGGTCGGCTCTCTTGGTGCTCGCTACCCAGCTGTAACACACACACACACACACACACACACACACACACACACACACACACACGCACACACTGAGCTGACGCTGTCATACTGCTGTTATACATCATATCCTCAATCACAGTCATTAATATTAATCTAAAAAAAAATTCTGGCATGCAGAAAATAATGCGTGCCAATTTCTAACATGGATGCTTCCATGGATTTCCCTTTGGCTGTCTCTCACAATCGATAGCGTTAATAACGTTTGGCGGATTTCAAAATTTATTCAAACAGCAGCTGTGAAATCCAGATAAACAAGCCGCTGTTTATACACACTGACCCAATATTAGCTTTGGCACATGGATAGCTCTGTGAACACCATCATTACTGATAAAAGTGAATCTCATTAAACACGAAACACTTACCACTGTAAACCATTTTAAAGTGTCGAACATCGTTTCACACCAGGTATGAGCTCATAATCAGCATTACGATCTATTCAAATAGCATAGTTTTTACTGTATTACTGTTAAACTTTACAGAGTTTACAGAGTTTTCATGTTTAATGTCATTTGTCATGTTATTTCGTACCATCTATCAGCATTCTGACAGAATTCAGAATGTACAGTTGTCGAGTTTTCATACGTTAACACGCATGATGCAGTACACAGCCACTGAAACTCCTGTGTGCGATGTGATAAAGCTGTTCAGTAACACAAGTGACGTGGTAAGTTATCTCTAAACGTTAATTATTTTCCAATAACGGCACATTATGTCACACAACAACGTGCGGCTAGCGACTACAATTTTCTTTATTAAGGCACAGAAAAGTTATAATTTTTAACCATTTATAGCTACATTTAATGTTGAATGTCCACGAAACAAGTTGTCAAATACGTTAGAGCAGCTTTAAACAGTCATCCTGAAGACTTTCTTTTACCTCCGACTGTTATAAAGCACTGACACTGGAGACTCCTTACAAACATTTCAAAATAAATGTCTGTTCACTATATCAACCATACATGTTTTTTTAATCCGTTTAATCCATGAAATGTCTGCAATACAAGTCCCTGTGAATGAGCTGTTACTATAGAAACGATAAAGTATTTATCTATTAAAGAATGCCATTTCATTCCACTTTTTCTCCATTTATTGTTACATTTAATGTTGTTCGTTTCCTGTTATCGCTTATATTATAGCAGTTACACACAGTCATTCCCTCACCAGTTTCTCAAAGCCCTGTGTCCTGAAGACTTTTTCGTCTCCTTTCCAAAAAGAGAATTTTCACCCAAATGCAAATCCAGTCATCAAGAGGAAGTTTAGAAATAAGATGTAAATGTATTATGTATTAATCATAGAGAGATGTGTATAGAAACAAGCCTATTTAATAATTTAATGTACTAAAAATATCATACTTTTTTTTTTTTAAAAAAAGGGTAAAATAAAGAAAATCTATTGTTCTAATACCTACAGTATGTTGCATTAAATCAGGAGCTGCTTTAGCTCTATAAGCTGTATCGATCCATGCTATCCCTCGTCTGCATCCTTTGGATATCTGCCAGCAAAGATTTATGTGGACTATCCAGAGGGATAAAAATTGCGTAAAGGATAAAGATGGCCTTCACACGGGCTGCCACCGATGACTCACTCTATAACTCACATAAATACATAATTAGCTCACACATACTGACAGAACACTCTTTGGGCGGTCTAGACCTCACTAAAAGATTGAGTGTGAGGTCCATCCTCCGCACCAGATTTCAGACTTGCACCTTCACATCATTAAGAGTGATTTGGATGAACACTTTCGGGCTATTTTATAAAATGGTATATGTACAAATTGTATTAATGAGCAATCTGCAGAGTAGTAAACAGGTAGCCACTAAGCTTCTATGAAGTATTAGCTACATTAACCTTTATAGAGCTGTAACTCACAATCTGCAACTATCAGTACTGGCAAGTGCTCCAACTATTTGTATCTGTGTTTGGATTTAAACCTGAAGTCAATGTGGCCTTAACCAAAAGGAGTTTTTTTTTCCTTCTTTCATTTTTTATATTTGTTTTTATATATTTGCCTACAATTTCTAACAATTGTAACAAATTTTTGGCTCTATAACCATCTGAATATATCTGATTGCTCACTCAGATGAGTCTATTTGTGGAGGACGAGTGTACTGAAAGATTTTCCTTTTCACGTGGATGATAAGCGTAGACATAAATGTCGACGTTAGGACACATTAATAAATAGATCGCCTTCACACGGGCTGCCACTGACGCCTCATTCTATAGCTTATACACAGATAATTAACTCACACATACCGACAGACATACTCACACTCGTGTCTGACAGGTCTTGAGTGATTTTCATATCAAGAGTTTCATATCTATCCATAAATACTGTACTTTTCCCCCCGTGTCCATTAGTCATGGTGTCAGATGTTACATTGTGTGACCTAATAGGAGTTCACACCATTCAAAGACACACAAATTATACAGCTCATAATTCATGTCCTGAAAGCTGACCTTTTGACACAAACCAGATGGGACAAAAACTCATACCATCCATATAGGTTTTCCTGACACTTTTACTTTTTCAAAGTCACTTAGGTTGAAGGTGAAGAGTCTACTACAATATGTCAAACTATCCAAAGTCACTTTGTTACCAATAAGAAGAGTAAGCTATGTCTTTTATTTTCAGATTCCACTCTTCCACAATCCATGGACTTTCCAAAACGGCAGAAACAAACAAACATGGACGGACTCTGCAGCCATCATCGATTCTTTGAGGTGGGGCTTCGTGGATGAGAGGTGGGGTCAAGAAGGAAATAAACAAATCTAACGTTTCTTGTAGAGCCCAAGTTCTACCCACTGCACCTTAGCAGACACTTTTATCCAGTTCACTGCTGAGCTAATCATGGATGCTAACATTACAGATAGCTCCCTAACCCAAGGAAAATACTCATTCAACAAACGCTGCTATAGCACTGATCTAATGAAAGCCACAGTGCTAACCAAGTGAACTGAGCTAGCAAAGGCTTTGGAGCTATTTGCGCAAGCTAATCTAATGTCCTGGCGGTGGGTGTGTGTGTTCAGCCCACCTTGGTTGTGATGGTGAGGAGGGGGTTTCCATCTGAGGAGGCCTTACGTGGGAACTCCTTCAGCATCATGGCAACCACCCTCGAGTCTTTCCCCTACAACAGTGAGATGAACAGTGAACCGGGTCAGTGTGCCGCCAAAGTAGCATGGGCTCGAGTAGGCATGTGTTGATCATCGATTATACTATATATCACGATATTCAGCATGCAGGATTAGCATGATCAGCGTGCAGGGTTAGTCTGACACACTCGAGCACCCGTCGTAAAGACCCTTCATATGCATACACTAGGACTTCACTTACTATCGTAGTCCTCAGCTAAGATTGAAGATTGAGAACAGATGCTAGATTTAAAGGCAGCATTGCATTTCCAGCAAAGACCTGCAGCTAGCATTTTCTTAGCTGTTTTTGTGGCAGCAATCACTAAACTAAACAGACAAACAGTGTATATGACGTAGTAGCTAGTATTAACTAGCCAGCTAGATATGTTGATTTATATATGCTTCGATACAAGAGCTAATCCCGATTATATAGTTAATTTAGGAAAAAGTAGACTAGAAGATAAACAAATAGATAAACAAATGAATATTTTCTAATTTATGTCAGCGTGCTACTTCGTAGACAGGTAAAAGCTATGAACTGGGTGCTTGTGCTTCTGTGATTATCTTTTGGGAATCTTTTTAACACCATGATTCTGTCTCAGTCGAGACCCCTGGGGAGCACCAGGTCGTACATATAGGTAGTAGGTCGCGAAAACCAATAATGAATCAATACAAAGCTGTAAGCCTTATTGACTGGTCACTTGAAATATGAGGAGTTGATCAAAAACTCAATAAAGGTATAAATAATGCTAACTTGAATCCAAGAAGTACTGTTAATATGGTACAGTGTTTCAAATCTACATCTGAATTAGTGTAAAATTCAGAAACGAAAATCTCTAATGGCTTAAATAAACTAATATGGTACATATTTGCCATGTTGTTCTTAAAATTTTGTAAATCTATGATCCTTAATTATCGTGACATGAACAGTTAAGATCAACACATGCCTAGTCTGTAAAAAAAGGAAAATAAAAAGAACATTTGACACAACACAAAGTGTCGGTCCTTGTTTTTTTAAACGCCTGTCAATCAAAAAGTTCAAAATTCACAAGAAAAGACAAAAATTCATACATCACTGCCTCTCACAGCCCCACTAACTGCTGTACCATGATGAAACATGACGCACTTCTGACTTAGTGCATTAACTAAAGCCTCTGGCGTTTCAAAGCCGTACACCGGAGAAACATCAATCATGGCATTAAATGATTTCAGCCTGGCTCTGTTCCATTCAGGGTCATGTCGAATGGACACTGTCCATCACCACAGTGCCTTTCACGGGGCTTTTAACAGTCCCTGATCCCCTCAGACACGGCTAAGCACTTCAGCAGGGACTAGCGGAGCATCGGGTGCGGGACCAGAAGCAATTTTGGCGGCCTTGTTTAATATGTTTGTGCCTCACAGACTTCAGTCCCATGTAAAATTCCAGTTTAATCTCCTTTTGGCTTTGGGGAAATTGTTTTATTTTTATTTCATGAAGGATGCAGCAAGAAGCTTAAATGAATACAAGAAGAAAGAGCAGCACCTGTGCTCTGGGGGGACTGTCTCTATAAAAAAAAAATACAAATAAACCTAAGATATTCCATGTTTTACCATACATTACCGCATTAAAATATAGAATTACCAATGACTACACTTCTTCTCAGCCGCTTAACTTATTATTTTTTTCAGAAATATACTTATATACAGTATATAATAACTTATTATCAGAGTAGCTGCTAGTCACCTAGCAAGAACTCACTATTTAGCTTGATGTTTAACAAGCTCATTTTGAGGCTAATAAAAAAATTAAAAATCATTCAAACGACAAACCCACCTACTTAACCTTTAGAGACCTAACGTTAAAGAAGAACTAATCTTACCTAATGCACCTTTAAATGTCATTATTAAGTATTTAATGGCTAATTTATGTTCCATATTGTACATTATTACTTTTTCTTTTTTTTTTTTGTTTCTTTATTTTTGTTTGACCCCTGTCTGTTTCTGAACATGAGTTTTTCTGCATGACTTTTCTACAGACACCGCTGACTTTCTTTTGCCCTGTGGTCCCATTTATATCGCAGACACATCCATATTTAACGAAGTCTCTTGGCAGCAGCACATTGCACTATGTGATCTTCATATTCTCACCCTTGCATCAGTGGACAACCTCACCTGGATACCTGAAAAAGAGCTGCTGCTGCAATCATAAAGACTGTTCTGCACTCATCCAAGGACTCTGTTCATACCGAACATCCTTATAACACGCTTTGTACTGTTTTGTACTGTTTGTCTTTACTTCTCGGGACATGTGCTCTGTAATGATTTAAATGATTTGATCCCTTTTGTTTCTGGTTCCTCTTAAGAGTTTAATTCTTTGACTCTGTCATCTGAGAGTTCAGACTGTCAGGATGCTTTAAAAGTGAAGCAGACATCAACGCTCTAGCAACCAGAGCACGTGTAAATGTCCCAGACTTCAAATAAAAGACGAGGAAACAAAGGTTATTCATTTTCCATGCTGTTTGTTTGAATTCACACCCCGTGATCCTGTCCCACTCTACGTTTGACGATTCGTCCATTAAACTGCGTGCACTGCAAAGCAAACACAGCCGTTTCGAAACCTTGAGATTCCTCCACGGAGCACCCTTCACGTCTGACCTTTTCTTCACACCCAGAAAGCTTTGCTCCAAAGTGTTTCAGCATCTTTGCGGTCTCATCAGAACTAAAAATAAAGCCGATGGATGCAGTGAAGACAGCCAGTACTCCACAGCACCAGCAGAGAAATGTAACAAGGTTCTGGCTGCATTGGAGCAGATCAAACAGAAACATATGTGCAGTTCGAAAACTAAATAAGTAGGTTAAACCTGTAGAAAATAATCTGTTTAGATTAGATTACTTGGTATTGTTGAATTAGACAATACAGATAATGTGGACTTATTTAAGCCTAAGTTTTGATTTCCCCTTTACAACTGAAGTCCGGAGTTGAGAAATTGTAACTGGGTCACTTAACAGCTAAAATCATTAAAATCATGATTTATCCAGGTGAAGCACTAAATTCAACCAATAATTAATCTAAACAGTAACTTCACCTTTTCATTAACCAAATCATATCACATACTTAGAGCCAACAAACTACATACAGTCAAAGACAGACCCAACAAAGCCTTGATGAAACACTGAAACAATGATGGAAACTTTATCTAAGGGGAATGAACTCCAATCAAGCAGCTGTTTTGCTAGCAACAGTTAGCGTGTACATTCAGATATCCCACACAACACCCTGTGATCTGCTTTACAAAGACGAATACAGCCTACACTTATATTTCCAAGTGTGAAAACTGCTGATCCCTTGTGTGGCTGTACACCGCAGTTGCGTTTATTTCTGTGAAAATAGGCCGTTGCTACCACTGAGAGGAAGTGCTAGCGCAAGCAGAGTGTGGATTGCTAGCATCAGCAATGAATCCTCATCACCTGAAACTCAACACCTGCACTTACTCAGCTCTGAAGGGAGTGTGGACACTTAAAGCACTCAATGGCTTCGCAATAATAAGAGCACTTCAAATGTAACAATAATACTGTACATGATGTCATAGATGCACATGACTTGCTAGTGTCGCTGTGATTACTGACCCCTGAAGAACAAAACCACGCCTTTGTTTTACCATAACATACTAACCAGTGCAGATTTTTTTTTCTGTGAAATGACATAGAGAAACATCATTAGACTTTTTGGGTATTGTGTACCTTACAGTAGCTGTCACAAGAACAGTAACAGTCATGAGAGATAAACTGGCCATGACATTAGTGATGTGGTGCTTGCTTGTGTGAACACGAGTCCAAAAGCTGCATTAATATTTTACCCTTAAGGTCAGCGCTGCCTCTTCGGAGTCACATTCGTGGCTAATTAGCATGAATCGTGCGTTCAGGAATGCCAATTTATTCGCAGTGTATTTAAATATAAGCATCCTGCATTTTTCCTCTGGGACTTTTAACAGTAGCGCCAAACACTTCTGAAATGAAAGGCATTCAAGGAATTGAAGCGTGAGATAATGTTATGTGAAAGCCTGGAGGTTAAAAAAAAAAGGTTTGATGGAAAGGCAATACAAACAAACTAGCGTGATCTGCATCTGTGGTCTGGCCTCATTCACTGATAATCCTCGCTGTTCTATGCTCAGATCACAGGCTGTATAATATCCCAGCCAGGCATCTGCTCTGACTGTCAGTGTTACCTGATCTGGTTTGGGAGGAAATGTGGCACGACATCTGCAACCACATCTATAAATCTAGATGATTTCACAGATTAGCTGTTAACCTGAAAACTGGCCTGCCTTAGCTTTCATTCAAGCCTTTCATTCAAGCAATGTATGTGTGTGTCCCTAATATTCTGCATGACTGACACAGAAAAAGACCCACTGTCCCTCCACAGATAAGGGGCATCTTGTGATTCCTGCAAGGTCAACACAATCCAAATTAATTTTCAGCAGCACAGAGATGTCATTCAGACATGGATCAATATTGCGTGCCACATTGTTCTATTCATAAAACGCAAGTCCAAGTAAGACTTATAAATGCTTATAATAAGTGTATTTTATTAAACGTGAACAATAATGTGCATGTGTGTGGGTGTGTGTGTGTAAATCAGCCAAGTGGAATCAGTATTGACTTTATATTGGCCACTGCATGCACTCATGTGTGTTCTCAGCGGCTCAGGTGCTGCTGTCGATCTAATCAATCCAAAAGCATAAGATTACAGCTAGAGGAGCGAAGTGCTGCTCATTTCCTCATTCGTCTTCATACATCTTATTGATTTTGTGTTCAGTCTGATTTAGTAGGTGGGCATGTGTCAATTTTACACTCTAATATCAACATAAAATCCCCATCGTTTATCACGGTGTACATTACTGGCACAATATTGCATTAAAAAGTAATGATCATTTCTTTACCTTATTTCCATGGCAGTGTGAATTTTTCATCCTCCTAAATAGAACATATATAGAACAGAGATAGAGAAGTCGGATATTTTAGCCATCTTTGGAGCTCTATTTCCCATTAAAATGATGCATCAGACGCATCTATGGAGATCAGTATGTTTTAATCGATTATTTTCCCCAGGTCAGAGATTTTGTTTATTCAGACAAATTTTTGGGAGGATTTATAAATTTATTCAGTTATTTTTAAGCTCTGGTTAACTTGCAGTACATTTTGTTTACAATATTAAACCTCTGTTTGTAGCAATTTCTAATTTATTGAGTGTTATACACACAAAAGTGCACGTTGTTTAGTCATCTTTAGTTCATAAAAAACTGGCAAATTGCTGTGGCGGTAGAAACTGGTGTTTTGTTTATTATGGGAAAGANGATCTGTAGGCAGAATGCTTTGCAAGTTCATGCACTTACACCCCACCCATTTCTACTGCCACAGCAATTTGCCATTTTTTTTCTTAATTAAAGAAGACACATTGTACTTTTCCTTCGTTTATAGTTAATTATAGCTTCTGTTCTCTTCACAAGATTCTCTTTTTTAAACATGGTATAAGAGGGAAAATGCAAAACTAAGGTTCAGAAATGTATATTATGTATATCAATAAACCTGACTTCAAACAAGTGACAAAAATATGAACAGGTGCACACATTAGATAACAGACTGATCAGGGAATAGGGGCAGGGCCAAAACAAAAGTACATGGCAACGTAAATAAAAAGCACATGGAGGGAACTGAAAAAAAAAACCCCATGAGATCAGCGCTTGTGACGCTTGGAACCGTGCTGTGCACTGAGAGCGTGAATCAGAGCGTGTTGTTATTGGGAAATGGGAATTATGGGAAAGCCTTCTCTAAAAGGACACATTTCCTTCAAATTTGTCCAGAAGATCACGTGCAAATCTAGTGAGACAATCCAGTTATTTTCTGGCGCTTAAATGGAGACTTTCTAATTCTTATTTATTTCAATCATAATAAAATAAGATCAAGACTGCGACCAGTGCCTTAACAAACATTTACTCATTCTGCTTTCAATATGCACAGGCCATTTAATGGTCAATAAAGCAGGTTTTATGTTACATAACAAATCCGCTGGCATACCTCGGCTGCTTAGTGCACAGGGATCGTGTTAGGACTAGGTGATGTGATTTGAATAGAGTAGACCAAACCACAAATGGATGGTAAACATAAAAAAAAAATTATGGGATTATACTACTGTTTGTAATATGCACTATTTAAAACCTCTAATTTTTTTCCCTCCATTTTATCTACCAGTGGATGCAGGTAAATATGTCAAACAACATCTCAAATGTTTTTCCCTCATTACTAAGTATGCCATGGTGCATATACTTCCTTCTCTTAAGAAAATTATCTTGTCACAAGCTCTTCTGGTTCATTTCCACTGAATCAGTTATCACATCTTTCATTACACTACAGAGAAAATCACTGGCTGTCGTCTCACACCACACGCAGACTTCTACACATCCAGGACGAGGATGCAAGCAGGGAAAATCAAGAACTAACACGTAGCTGAATAGCTCAGGCTGTAGCGCTCACAGCCCGGCACAAACATCAGTCATATCATGACATTTAACTGTACACACTGCTGATATTTACAATATACTCACTCATGTACTCGCAGTGTAAATATACCTACCATTCATTATATATTCATTTATTCTTTTACTGTATAAGTACATATAGTCTGATATTTAATATATATTTATATTGATATCTGGACCAAGAAGAATTGATCGTTAAATATTCTTATTCTGATGATCTGTGTTTGATCAAAGGCTCAAGGAAATCTGGCCTTTTTTGCTTAAATCTTTATAGTGACCTAGAACTAGTCAGTCTTGAAATCAATCACTGTCATGTTACTCTTCATAATATTCATTCATTTTTAGTTTTATGTGCAGTTTTCCAGCTCTGATGAGTGCTTTGTAAAAATCTAACCATGCGTGAGTTAAACGAACGGCGGATTTCACAGGAGCTGACTGCCCTCATAAATGTCTTGGAAATGTCAGTCACTGCCTGGGTACATATTTGCTTGCTGACTCGGCTGTACTGAAACAATTACTGTGCTAGTGAGAAACCAGTTTCAGTCCAGCTCAATGGCTGGGCAAAAGATTTCATCCCCCAGGCAGTGAGGCTGCACAATATGGACAGAAATAGCAGCTACTATATGCCCTGCAGTGTATTAAAAACAAGAAGAGGAGAACCCGTAATACATCATTGTTAAAAGCTGGCACGCATTAATTCGATCAGAATGAATATTTGTTATTTGGATCATGTCAGTAGGATGTCTTATCAAAACACAGACAGAAAATTATGGTTTGTTAAACCACTCATTTATATACAGCATGTCAATATTAGAGTCACAAACAATATGTCGTTCAGTCTAACCGACCAACAGTGGATGCAGTTCATGTGTATTCTGTTGCTCAGTTAATGGCTGTTTTTCCTCATCAGGGTTTCTTTCTTACATATAATCAATGATGTCTACCAAGACAAAGACATAGAAAATAATTTTCTAAACCATTACAGCTTCTATAGCAGATCTTTTTGTTCAGCTTATCCAATCATATGCATTTATGTGCTTTATTTAGCTGAATGCAGCTCATCAAGAAAGGGAACCTCAGTAATTAAACACTCTGGTCTAATTAGCGAAATTATGATATAGCTTGTACTAAAAACATAACAGGTTGATGAAACTGATGTTTAAACATGATCGGGCAGAAACTTCTGCGTTTATTTTCCACTTCATGGTCAAACAGGTGTATCATCTCTTCAGAGTCTGTCTGATGATTTAGCATTAAAGGTGTCTATTGTCACCATTCAATCATGTTAGTTGCTCATCCAGACATTATATGGAATTTTATGTAGCTGGACCTTCATAAATTTTAGTTGAGCAGCTGAGGATGTATCTAGACTGAGACTGAACCATCTGTGCATTTGATAGAGAGGGGGGAAAAAATCCCAAAGGACTTCCAGGATGTCAAATAAGTAGGTTCACTGTCTCAACCTACATCACTGCATGGTATTTGTTTAGAAAACTGGACACAAAGAAAATCACATCCATTTTTTTCAGTTTCCACATTTGGGCTTCATGTTGTCAGTTCCACTCTTTTTTCCCCCAATATGAAATGTTTAATGCTAAGTTATTTCACCCAATAATTATTAAATATAGTATTAGTGTGGTATTTTTAATACAGTTAAATCATACACTGTAAACTGTATACTGTAATGATCCTGGTGTAAAGATTTGATGCAGTGTGTTTGGTTCACATCAGAAGCAGCACTTAAAGTCTCACACAAGCTTTTTTCGATCATCTCTCAACATATAATTAGAGAAGCCTTTCTCTCTGTAAGATGAAAAAAAACCCAGTAGATCAGGCTTTCTCACTCCGCTTTACTCTTAAGTCTCAGTCACATCCCCCATCTCCCTGTAGGCCAGAGCCTCAAATATTACTGCAGATGTTTTGTTCAGAATGTGTGTGTGTGTGTGTGTTTGCAGCATTCGCTGTATTCTTACGTTTCCTTGATGTTATTCAGGATCAAGACTATAGGCATGTTAACACAACACTATAATGTACACAATATAAAAATTTGCTACTTTACCTCCTTAATGCAATGTTATCTGAGAGAATTGGTGAAATATATATTGCGAAGACATTTTTTCAGCGACCTGATATTTGACAAGAAGAAGCAAGGAAAATGAAATGATTCCTACAAAAATGGAAGGTCCAAACAGCTTCATCGAGCCTTCTTCTTCTTCTTCTTCTTCTT
>CM074965.1:16820110-16830896 GCA_037577455.1 Pangasius macronema | reverse complement strand
ACTCGCTTCTTTACCTCTTTCCCACACTCTCCATTACTCTGGACTGTTGACCCCAAGTACTTAAACTCCTGTACCTTTGATACTGACGATTCGCATGATTAAATTTGGCAGCGTTTTACGCCTGATGCCCTTCCTGACGCAACCCTCTCTATTTATCCGGGTTGGGACCGGCACAGAAGTGACTGGACTGTGACCCCCATGGCGAGATTCCAAACAGCTTCATCAAGTAACAGTGAATAACAATGGGGGTAACACCTGACACTACCACTGTACCAGAAGTGTGTATCATAATGCTACTGTATTGCAACAGCAACAAGCATATAATGTGGTCTGCACCTAATCCGGCCCTAATCCGTGTACCTGTGATGATAATCTTATACATCCTGTATAAAAACAGTTCATATATAGGTGGTACGAGACTCTAACAACAAAATGCTTAAATTAATGTGACTTATACATTTATAAAAATAATAATAATAATTTTGCCATAATTTTTGGGGTGTGTTTTACACTCCAGAGCAACTGAAGCTTAACCTAATTTCTACAGACCTCCTCAGTAACGATTTATTTCATGAACATTTTTTATATTTTTCAAATAATATTTTTTTCGAGCCATAGAAATGTTTATTTCTGAACTTTCCACTGATAGAACACATCATGTCTGAGTTACCTTTTGTGCTTGGACCCCTAAATATAATTATCTTTAATAATATGATTATGATTTTCACCACTGTAAAATAAAAATAAAAAATTTACAGACCCCTGGCTGTGCGTCATGGACTTGGAGAACCACTGGTGTAGAGAATACTGTAACTTTATAACAATATAACTAATTATATTGGTAGATATCTATATATGTGTTAGTTCTGATATTTCATCTTATCTTTTAATCCAAGCTGCTGGCTCAGTTTCCCCTCAGAAATGTATAAGATGTAATCTCTTCTTATCTTTTTTTTTTCCTTTAGGATCTTCTCTCATGAAAGAATTTCATTTCATTTGTCAAATTAATGCAGATATGAGCAAACCTGAGACTCACTCACTCACACTGTGTGTGAATCCATTGTGCAGCGTATTAAGTTCAGCTCTCAGTTGGAAGCATCTGTCGAGGTCTTACAGTGCGGACTCTCTGGTTTAATACGAGCCTCTTTTACAGCAGCGTGTCTGCATCAGTGTGTCATGCATTTAAAAAAAAAAAAAACATTGTAAATCGCTCTGGATGTCCCTCTGCTTGCACAGCAAAATTACTGGCAAATAAATGCAGCATCACTTTCCCTAAACCATCAGTCATGAGCAATGTACTCTGTCCATGGAAAACAAGGAGGGGCTTCCTACACACACACACACACACACACACACACACACACACACAGTGATTTACACAGTGGTGGAACGGGAAGCGCATTAGTGTCAAGCGTCAAAGCCTCTGGAGCAAATCACACCTGATGGCAGTTCCCGCGTAGTGCAAGCGCAGCATCATCAGTCATGTGAGCACTCGCAGGCAATATCGGAGTTCATCAGACTCTATGAAGGTCACAGTGAGCAGACGTGGATCACATGGATTGTTGACTGTGCATTCATGCAATATCTATGCTTGCGCCATACTGACATACACAACTGTTTGTTTTTGTTTTGTTTTGTTTTTTAAATCTGGCCTGATCATGCAAGTAGGGATCACCTGTATGTTGCGCTTGTCAACTCATTTACATGGCATCTCATTTGCATACATAAGCATCAGTGTAATTACTGACAAGAGCCATGTTTCGCATAATAATCTGTTCATATTACTTAACACATCTGTATTTAGTCTGTGTTTGTGAATTGATAACTTTTTCACAAGTTATGTAATGTCATGGCACTATGTACACGTTGGCATTATTTTCCACTAACACCAAATGTAGTTGATCAGCCAATCAGAATCCAGCATCTGCTTCTTTAGCTTTGATTTACACTGACTTTAAATACTGCTGCAAATATCCTAGTGAGCACAAAGATGTGTAAAACTGATAAATACATGTTAAGCGGTCGTCTACATTTTGGGCAGAGCTAGTTATTAATATAGTTTTGGAGATGTAGAAGATAGGGGTTTCCTCCTCTGTAGGGCTCTATGAAGAAATGTTAGCCTGCACTAAAAAAAAAGTCTTAACAGTTCTTTGGTTTGTTCTCAAAGTTTCCAACAACTGAGGGTTTCCCTGTCAAGTGCGCATCGAGTCACCACAGGACGCCAAGAACCTTTAACCCTGTAAGGGTTTCCACAGGATTGAGACGGCACCGTTTTCTGTACGACTGTCATAATAAACCAGGTCTGCTGCCTAAAATAAATGCATTACCCTCATTTCCCCAACCCTCGGTTTTAGGGTTCTGCCTTTAGAAACCTTTAAAAGGGACAAACCTTTTTTGGTTGCTAGAAGAAGGTATTGAAATAAATATTCTTCTTAAAATCATTTCGTAACATTTATTATAAGATATCCTGGTAATGGGAGGAACACAATCGGAGCAGATCACATGTTTGGTAGCTCTAAAGCACGATCATCACCTTGGGTTCCTCAGGAGTGCCAAATACACTTTGAAAAAGCCGTTCCTCAGATAATCGTTCCTCATCGGTTCTTTGAGTGTTTTAACCGTCTTAAATGAGGTTTAAAAAGATTGGATCTTTTTCTGAAAGGAAGATCCTCTGTTTTAGGATTCTCTGTGAAAGGAACAAACCCTTGAGGATGCTAGAGGAAGCCTTTTTGAATGAAAAAAAAACCAAACAAACATCAAAACAACTTCAGAACATTTAGCCTATTTATTATGCAAGATATTCTGATAACAGGAGGACCACAATCTGAGTAGGTGTTTGGAAGCTCTAAATCATTATCACCTCAGGTTCCTCGGAAGTGTCAGATAAACTTAGAAAAATTGGTTCCTTAGATAAAGGTTCCTCAAGGGTTCTTTGAGTGTTTTAACTTCTACTTGGAACCTTTACAGAAAGGAAAATCCTGAAAGTAAAAAAATGTGATGGTCCTACAGAAATTTCATAGCATTCATTTATCATGCAAGATATTCTGGTGTCAGGAGGATCACAAACTGAGCAGATGTTCAGTAGTTCTGATGATCATCGCCTCAAGTTCCTCAGAAGTGCCTTAACATCTCCACAAACAGCCCAAATCTTGATTTATGAGAAATCATACACACCTTGTTACCCGTGTGTCACGCTAAATCAAATCTAGATGATGTTCTTCTTGATGCAACACAAACACCACCGAGCACCTCAGAGCACCAAATATTCAGTTCAGCCTCGCGCACGTGCCAAACGTTCCTCCCAACACCTTTAGAAAAGGCGCCAGAAACATCTTACCTGCGCGTGGCCCTGATACATCTTCACTTCCGCGGATGGAGAAGAGCTGGAAAGTCCGCAGCTCGTGCACTTTTATCAGCCAGTCTCAGTGTAGGGATGGAGGTGAAGATGAAGAAGAAGAAGAAAAAAGAGATGCGGCTCTTGCAGAGTCAGGTGCCGCGTCCCGACTGCGCGTGCATGCGAGGACGCCACGGAGGATATCGGATCACTGCAACTCACGACTCGCGTCTCGTTATCATGCTTTCAAAGCCACAAGACGCGTTGCAGGACATGTCCCAACTCACACCGCCCTCCTCCCTTTGCTCGCTATTTTCAATTGGTCCTCCTGAGGAACCGCCTCATGGCTCATAAATGATGCCGGCGCACTTTCATGCACGGGACTGCGCTTTTCCACAGGACACGCTGTGCTGTAGTCACACTAACGCTGATTTATGGCTGTGGTGGACTCATAATACACAATATCAGCACAGTAGGCTTACATAGGAATAGTCTATAGCCTTAACTGACTGTCCGACTGACTCCACGTTGATGAAACGCGCATGCGCAAGAGTTTTAAACGCCATAAACATTTCCAATGTGGAAACTGTTCATATGGGCATTATCCTGTGCGACAGCTGTAACAGTGGAATAAAACACCAAATGGGCTAATAACAGCTCAGTCGTTCATCTTCAGTATCCTGGTCAGGGTTGCCAGGTCTGCACCTCCAAACCAGTACAAAATGGGAGATGCATTTTTCCTTCATTTTTTCACACTTTGCGTGGGAAACAAATTCACCATGGTGCGCACGCATTTCTGATTTGCAGAATCAGCATTTTAATCCCTATTCCCTCGGTTCAGTATATCATAAAACATAAATGGTTCTGTATACCGTAGATACACTGTCTGCACTTACACGTTACACATTTGCTTTATTTTCCATAGCGTACGTTTGTTATTTATATTTAATTCTGATTATTTGCTTTAAAAAAAAGCTTGAAAGCTTGACAAGCTATTTTTAAACTAGCAAAAAAATACGGCACCTGCTGTCTTGATTTGTCCACCCACAATCTTGTTCCGAAACCATCCCCATGCAACCCTGGCAACCCTGGACATGGTAGCTCTAGAGCCTGTATCAAGAACACTGGGTGCAAGGTGGGAATACACCCAGAATGGACAGGTAACTGTGGATGTGAGCACAGGTAGAAAATGTGAAACCACACAGACAGTAACCTGAGCCCAGGAAAAAAACAGGGACCCTGGAGCTGTGATGCTTCTCGGGAGGACAATCAGAGACCTAGTGCAGTTTGCAAACTCCCAAATAAATACTTACTTAAATCAATAAAGCAAATCCACAATAAAAATAGAAAAAAAAATTACTTGTACAAAAAAGACTTCTTATGATAAACAGACCAATTTCAAGCATTTAGAAATAAATCTTTTTATTTACTGACTCACCAAAGCTTTTGCTTGATCAGATTATTTAAATGTCCCCTGAAAAAAATATGGCCAGGTTATTTTTTATGTAAACTAACTCATTGGCAAAGGATTAATATTGCATAAAACCTCAGGCTTTTTTTCCTCTACACATTTACAGACAAGAAACAGTCCAAAAAAATACTGGACAGAACTTGGGGCTCTGCACTGTGACAAAATGTAAATTTAAACTTCAACAGATTACTGAAAAAAAATATGAAAGTATCAGCATTATTAAAAAAAAAAAAAACTCTGTAAAGACACTCCACATATGATCAGAAAAATAAATTGAAGTTCTGTTTGTTTGCGCTGGTATGTTTCTGAGAAATTAAATTAAAAAACAGCATCAGGTTATCGGGTATATCAATACGTTATACGTTATATGGTGTGATGTGGTAATGTAACCAAACATCATCATTATTTTCACCCAGTAAATGCTAGATTATTTTAGCAGTTTTAGTAGCTGATTATGAGTCCAAAACAAAATTTGCTGTGTCTATTTTTTTTCCTTTGTGTGCCATGGTCTCTGCACCAAGCATCGTCCATCATGATCTTTTTTATGAGATGAAAGTTTTACAGTGCATTCTTGTTAACTGGTCTCCCTATTGATTCTTTATGGTATTGATTCAGAAAACTAGCATTCCCTAAGAAATAGCACGAATGACCTGTGTAACATCCTACACAAACAGCACATTCATTCTCTCCTATAACAGGTCTCAGGTTGAGGAGCTCAGAACTAATGGTGGCTTTGAGAGAAGAGAGAGAGAAGCCCCTGCATTCTTGGGCCTGTGGAAGGCTTTTATGATGATTGATGGTGTGTTGCTCGGTGTGGCACTCCAGGTTTAATCAGCGAAGCCTCCCATTCGCGGACTATTCATTTCCAGTCATCCATTCTGTTGGTTTCAAATTAATGAGCTGAACTGTGCAAGTGTAATCCAATATCCCTCCCCTCTCTCAAACCATAACTCAGAAATGAGGTCAAGACTGTAAACTCTGCGGCTGTAAATCCTCACTTTCTTTTCCGCTACAGAGTTTTCTTTCATAATTATCTTCAGAAGTGAAATCACTGTTCACACTGAGAACGTCAGCACTTGGGAAAAAATATGCATAACAATAATAAATATTAGCCTATAAACTGTCTCGAATATGCTTACAGTGTAGAGATTCAGGGTGAGTCTTGCATTTAACTCTTATGTTCTGTTCAAATCAAAATGAAATTTACTGACTAAAATTTAACTTGACTAAAAGTTTTGATTCCCCCATTACAGAGCAAACAGCCTGAAAGAAAAGTAATAAGTAACACAAAATAAAAAGCAGCAGAAGAAAGAAGGTCCAGAAAGAAATATGGCCAAGGATGGAAAGCAACGTGGAAATCAGTATGGCTTCTTCACAACTGAGAGATTTGAAAAGCTTAAAATCCTATGTTAAAATCACTTTGGTGCTTGACAGGTTATTATTTAGCCTTGTAGGCAGGGCTGGTTCTAGCTGTAAGCCATCGCTTAGATCCTCCAAGCCACCAGGGGGCCCCGTAAGAAGGCAGAACCCTCCTTAAGAGGCATGTTTGGGTTGTGTAAGACACAGCTTATGGCCCAAAGGTTCAGAAACATTTGTTACTTCTCTCCCCCTCAATAAGACCATATCTTAGGTGTTATAGTTAGTTATAACACCTAAGCTATGGTCTTACTGAGGTTGAATTTGAGCCAGATTCAGATACGGAGGTTTATATGTGTGTGTGGGCCAGACAAAGAGATAAGTCTGGGATGCCACTCGGTTCTAACACATTTGCTGTCTGAGTATCATTGCATGTAATCTTACAATACAACATTTAAGAAATAAAACACAATGAGGGGTCTGTTATAGGGGAAAAAAAATCAACTACAGGGTGGTGTGATATAGTTTTATTCAGTAAAAAATGATATATTATAGTTCCTGTATTCACTTACAATATGTTATAGTAGCAGTTCTTCCTTCAGAAGTTTTTCTTCCCTCTTGAAGTTAATAAGACAAAAAACATGCGGCCTTTCGTGCTACAGAGATACCGTCCCGTGTCTTAAAGTTACAGCTTTACCCCTGACTGTTACAAAGCACTGACACTGGAGACTCCTTCCAAAGATCTTCACTAAGCATCTCCTCAGTGAAAACTTCATCATATCAATGATTACACGGAATGTCAGCTGTAGAAATCCTTGTGCAAGTTGTTACCATAGACACGATAACGTATTAGAATGAGTTCGTTAATATAAATCTGTAACTTGCAGCTGCATGCTATCAGAGCTACTGTTACAGAAAATTAATCAACACCTCCTGACCAATCAGAATTGAACATTCAAAAGCGCTGTCATAAAATTCAACACTGTGACTATATCATAAGCCATACCTAGTTCTGACATGATATGTCTGTTAGCCTGTTAGATATGATTGAAGAGACTAAACTCATAGGTTCCTCCAACAAGCCTCCATGTTAATTGTATTTGGTGAGACTGAGAGATTACTTAGTTATCATAGCAGCTCAGTGGTGCACAGCCCTTTTAAATAACCTGCCATGGTTTTATCTTTCATGGTGATGCTGAGAAGACAGAATGCGTAATTGGGTTTGTTTGGAAGACAATGCACCTAAAGTTCAAGAACAGAGTGAGTAATGTGTCTATTCATACTGCTGTCTCAGCCATTATAGAAGTTTAAATGACAATGTTAGAAGCTTTTGTTTAAATGTGTTCTTGCAAGTGTGGACCACATCCTCAACTAAATGGCAAAATGAGAATGATTGTAGAACTGCGAAACTTCATGACTAGTGGAGAGAGAGAGAGAGAGATGGGAATTTTTTTGGAAGTTAACTAGGAAAAAGGGGATCTTCATGCATATTCCTTCTCCCAAACCTCTCCTAGTTAGATTTCTATCACCTTTCTTCCAGATACTTCATAGTTTGTTGTTGTTGTTGCTGTTGTGTGTCCTCCAGGTTTAGAAGTGAGCTTTATTTCCAGCTGTGGTGCTTTGTAATCAATAAAAACTTCATGCTCCCTCTGGGAACATCACTTTATCTTCAGGAAACAATCACCTCGAGAAACCAGGAGAAGATAAACACAAAGTTCTTGACACCAAAAGGTGAATTCAGAGAGTTTGGGAGACATTTGGAAGATACTCCAAGAGCCTCACAAAAAGCTCATTACCAGATTCCAGCCAGATTCCAGAAATATTTCTATATTTTACTACATTTTAATTTTAAGCCTTATTAACCCTTTCATGTTTAAATAAAACAATTTGTAACTGCTTACAAAATACATATCATCAAAGATAATATGACTAAAGATTTTTTTTTCCCCCAACAACATAACATCATTGCTACTTTGGTAATGAATTAACCCTGGAACTTCCCAGCTTATTATTTAATAATTCATCTAAAAGCATAACTACAGGAAAGTCAATAGGAACAATAAATATTTACGGAAAGAACATGTAAATATTCAGGGGTTAAACATTAACCAAGAAATCATCAGGTATAGAACAAAATCTATTTTTTGCATAATTGCATCTTTTGATATTTAAAGTTGAACTTTGAATTTGAAGTCAATAAATGTACAGTTATGAAAAACACCATATACTATACTAATGTAGCTGTATTCATTTCAGTATTAGTAAAAAATATATAATAAAATCACATAATAAAATATAATAAAATCAACACTAGACTAACAGACTTGTGTTGCTTATTCTATACCTGAGGTTCAATGGTTATTTCAAATTTATACTCAGCAAAAAGAACATTTTAAATAGAGAAAATAAGTAAGAAACACTTATGTGACGCTTTTAGGACATGTTGGGATAAGCTAATCAATAAAGAAGGTATATTAAAAATTGTAGGCTACAGAAAAATTGTTTTCTAACTAATTTTCCTAATACAATTACTTGTTAAACAGCAAACAATTTTTCAGATTGTGGCTTTATAGGAGACATAAAGTATATAATGCTGCCTAATTTTTTCAGACTTGTTCATGTAATGTGGGACAGTGACATAAAACACTTTTTAACAAATATTTTTGTGAGCCAAAAATATGGACCTGTAACACAAATATCAAAATATTAAGCCAGTAATATCAATTACATTACGTAAGTAGAATATCATTTCGTTAGCCTCATAGCATAATTGCCCAAGTCATATTTGGTCAAACATGTATGAGGGCAATTTGGGCAATTATGTTATGAGGCTAACGATTTGTTACTGAACCATGTAAAATGTGCTTTAAGGATAAAGTAGTGTTGTAACACTATATTAAGTACAGCTTTAACAGCTGGTTGTTGGTCTTCACATAGCACATACACCATATTGCCAAACATTTGTGGACACCTGACCATTACACCCCCATGTGTTTCTTCCCCAAACTGTTGCCACAAAGTTGGAAGCACACAATTGAATAAAATGTCTTTTTATGCCGTAGCTATACAATTTCCCTTCACTGGAACTAACAGGCCCAAACCTGTTCCAGCATGACGATGCCCCTGTGCACAAAGCGAGCTCCATGAAGGCATGGTTTGCCAAGGTTGGAGTGGAAGAACTCGAGTGTCCTGCACAGAGACCTGACCTCAACCCCACTGAACACCTTTGGGATGAATTGGGATGACGGCTGTGCATAAGGCCTCCTCACCCAACATCAGTGCCCAACCTCTTACACTCTTGTGGTTGAATAGACAAATCCCCATTGCCATGTTCTTAAATGGAGTGGAAAGCCTTCCCAGAAGAGTGGAGACAGCAGCAAAGCGGAAACAACTCAGTAACAACGCACATGTTTTTGGAATGGGATGTTCAATACTCAGGTGTGCATATACTGTACTGTTGGCCATAAAGTGTAGTTTGAATCCACCAAACTACTATTCTGTATTAGGTTTATTCCAAATTTTTGTCTCTTTCCTCTTTCCATATTGACAGCAAGATCTCGAACCAGCCTTCATATAAAAATGTGGTGGGATCTCAGAGGATGCTAACCAGCAAAACAAGTAGAGGTAATATAAAAAATGGAAGCCATATGGTCAGAGAGAACATTAAGAAAATGAATATGGCTGACTCAGAGGCAGGACAGATAATTGTAGATGATTATGCTGCGAGCGAAAGGCAGAAGCGCCAGAGAACAGCACATGCTCTGATTGTAATGAATGAAAATGGACATGATTGAAAACAGGAAGCAGCACAATTTACAAGACCTGTACGTCTAATTTAGAAAATTAATTTTTCTGCTCTTATTTAAATTGTCATTTAAATGGTCCATGGAATAACCATTTTTATCCAAGCAGGTCTAGCAAGTTTAATATCTTCTTTATAACTGTAGTGCACAGGCTGAAGTGTGAATCCAGAGAATGACATTAAAAATTTTGTTGCTTCTTGTGACACTGAGCAGTTACAAACAGCTTAACATAATAAAGAAGAAATAAAACACTGTGTTAAAGGAAAATAATCAATGACATGATAGTGTAATGCGGTCTGACAATAAGCATAATTACTGTTACCACTACAAAGTTGATTATTTTCCAATGACAGCATGTCCTAATGTGTTTTATTCCTCTTGCATCACATCAGTTGACCAAAGATGACAAATTTTAATTGATTAATGATGGACATAGCATATGTTTTATCCATTTACTGTTGTTTGCGAGACAAGTTACTTCCTTTCATTTCTTATGTTATAGCAGCTTTTAACAGTCATTCCCTCACCAGCTAGCTCTCTGTCTGCTGATTTTGATAAAAAAAAATCAATTAAAAAAAAACACATCTTGTCTTGATGCTGAGAAACCTCCTCAATCCTACATACTCTACCTTGTTAGTTGTAAATTTCAGCAATTCACATCTAAAGCCAGCGATTTTATTGTCATCAGATAGTTTTGCAAAATAGAGCTTATGGATCTATTTCAAAGTTTCTGGAAAAGTTCTCAAAAGTTGTTTAGTCACCCATTCTGAATGTGGTTTAACGAAACAGTACTCTAGATTACTTTCCATCACCCTTTCGCCA
>CM074965.1:16780935-16817475 GCA_037577455.1 Pangasius macronema | reverse complement strand
TGCCTGAACCTTGATGTGGATGGGATATAACAGCAGAAGACTACATCTTGTCAGCCAAGAACAAGAATCTGAGGCTATAGTGCTGAGGCTACAAGCTCACCAAAACTGGACAGTTGAAGATAAAGTAGTAGATGAGTGTAAATCTAAATTATTCATGTATTACTGTAGTTTAGGGGTTTATTTATGGCTTCCCCCAGGCCTCAGTTTAGATTGTTTAACCGTTATTAATCCCTTTTGGTGCTACTTCAACTCCCGTCGTGCATCTCGGTTGGACCGGAAGTGCTTTCTCGTGACCTTGGAGTGTCAGGTTGAGAGCAGTAGACGAGGCAGCATGGCTGGGAATGAACCTGGAGTAAGTGTCTTTTAAATTAAAAATGTGAATTATAAAGACGTATATAATTGTATGTACTGTTTAAGTGTATTTGTGATAAGTGTGGTTTGATTTATTTGTCATTTCTAGTTGAATGTGTCCTGTGATTATTAGCTAGCTAGAAGCTTAGCCGAGATATTGCGTTCATATTGCGAGTTATAATTTAATAATAATAATAATGTAAATGTAATAATTTAGTAAACATACATGTGTGTTGTTCAACTCAGAACGTAACGGACGCTATGACATTAATGTTAAAGTGAGTTACACATCAGGATAACGGCGTATACCGGTACTTTAGCTAGTTATGCTAACACGAGCACAGGGTGAGAGGTTATTAACCTCTCAGCGCGTGAGCACTCAAGAACAAACCGTTAAAATTTAAAAAGCGTATCTACGTCACGTGAGTTTTTTTTCTGGGTTTCTGGAAACTTCTGGAATTTTGTATTTTAAAAAAATAGAATGTTGCGCGCGTGAAACTAACGGTTTGGAACGCAGCTGCAAAATTCTGCGCACGAGCTCGATAGAACACATGTATGCATATTGGAGCACAGCCCACATGATAACACTCAACACTCAATAATAAACACTGTGTACAAACATTTCACTGAAGTGAAACTAATCTACATTTCATTTGTCCAAATCTTCTCTCCTTGACCTTGTAGTGAAACTAGCCCTTGTTTTAGCATAGACCAAGGACAGGCTGTGTCTCAAATCATGCACCATGTACTATATTCTTAAGACTGATCAACAGCTCTTTATTATGGTCAGGGTCACCGTGGAGCCGGAAACTATCCCGGGATCGCCGTGGACGAGGCAGGATGTAGGCTAGTCCATCACATTGAAGCTCACACATTCACACACTCATTCACACCTGGGGGCAATTTAAAGTGAAGCCAGTCCATTTACTGGCATGTTTTTTTTGGAGGAAACCAGAGAACCCAGAGGAAACCAGGAGCTGTAAGGTGGCTCCTGATACTTGGTTAAGCAGGGTAGTGTACCGGGGCTGTTTTAGGGCACCTTCACACCTGTTTATCTGTTTGCCGAGCCCGAATCTGAGGGGGAAAAAAGTGTGCTTTTGATTTCGTTTTCTATTTGGTTTGTTTTCACACTGCAGTTAGATAAACAGACGAAAAAGCAAAACTTGGCTGAGGTTTGTAGGACTGAAAATGTCCTTGTTTCATTTATTGGCTAGAAATTTGGCCAAAAAAAATGTAAACAAACTTCCAGCGAGTGTGCGTAGAAATTACAAAAATCCCCAGAGCACGGAGATCACAGGGCTGACACTCTAGTTTAGAGTTAGTTAAACATAGTTAGTTTAAGATATTTTGTGTATCGAATACAGGGTTTATTTTTTCTTTTTGTTTGTCAGTTCAAATATTTAGAACTCATGGCAGCTCTACAGCTACAGCTCTGTCCTTTGGTGCAGTTTGCGCCTCATGGCTCATTTTAGCAGCTCGCATCTACAAAAAAACATCCCAAAACACATGGCATGTTTGGGTCACTTCCTGCCATTGAGTTGATTCAGAACTGAATCTCTTTGGAACTGCTCTAGAGTTCGCTTGGAAATGGACAGAGACCACCTCGCTCAGAAGCTCTCGAACCAGTTGTCTTGGTCCTCACCTGAGAGAGATTGTTGTTATCACCTGCCTAAAGTACCGTACTGAGGAGGAGAACACACCAGGGTTCCAAATGGAGTAAATGCTTCATATGTGAAAGCACTCTTAGGATTCGGACACCAAAACTGACCCAAAGCAGAAGTAGCACAAGTAAAACAGTGGTTTGAAGATTTGGTGGCATACGTGATGCAACAGTATCAGCGCTTCTACAAACATTAATGAAACGGTGACTGAATTTTTTTTCCAGAGATATAAGAAACCTTTAGGGAAAGATTCAGAGGTGTTCAAGAACAAATGGAAAGCAGTGCAAGATAATAGCTACATATTGTTCTTTATCGTATCATGTCCTTTTCTTTTCGAAAGGGGTAAAACCTGTGTTTCACATTCAATGTATTCTTTCTCTCAGAGTTTTCTGCAGCAGCTGAGGCAGATTGCAGGCCGGATGTCCGCCGGCGGTCCGAGAGGAGCTGGCCTTGGCATCAAACTGCTCATCGGTGCTGGAGCGCTGGCTTACGGTGTTAAAGAAGCTACATACACAGGTAACACAGCTACACAATATAGACTCATCTCTTATTTGTTATGACATTGACCTTTGTGATACTAATGTGGCAGAAGTATGTATAGGTACACTATATGGTTAAAAAAAAAAACGTTTATGGACACCTGACCATCACACCCATATGTGGGCCTTCCCCAAACTGTCGCCACATAGCTTGGTTTTCTCTCACTGGAACTAAGGGGTCTAGTCCAAATCCGTTTCAGCATGACAGTCCCGCTGTGCAAAGTGAGGTCCTTGAAAGCATGTTTCACCAAGGTTGATGTGGAAGAAATTGAGTGTCCTGCACAGAACCCTGACCTCAACCCCACTGAACACCTTTGGGATGAGCAGGAATGCAGACTGCACACCAGGGTCCTCGCTCAACATCTGTGCCTGACCTCACTAATGCTCACTAATCCCCACAGCCAAGCTCCAAAAGCTAGTGGAAAGCCTTCCCACAAGAGTGGAGCTTATTATAACAGCAAAGCATGGACTAAATCTGGAATGGGATGTTCAACAAGCACATATGAGTGTAATGGTCAGGTGTCCCAATACTTTTGTCCATATAGTGTATATACAAAAAATATAATACTTTATCAGTGCAGGTGTTGCATAAAGAGCTTGCCTGCATGGCATTGGTTTGTCTGTTCACTGACGGCTGTCTGATTGTTCTCACAGTGGAAGGTGGACAGAGGGCCATCATCTTCAGCAGAATTGGAGGCATGCAGATGGACACAGTGCTGGCAGAGGGGCTGCATTTCAGGTTTCATATTCTCACTCACTTTCACATTCAGACACTTCACTGTGCTGCATGTTCATTTTTATAATTTTATATAGGTTTCACCAGACAAAGTGTATGTTTGCGTGCATCCATTTTTCATTTCGATACTCCTTTATTTTATTACTATTACCAGAATACCATGGTTCCAGTATCCAATCATTTATGACATCCGAGCCAGACCTCGCAAGATTTCATCCCTCACAGGAAGCAAAGGTAAATTTGTCATATGAAAAGTAATTATTGGCACCCTTCATGTAAGTGAGTGCCAATTTGGCTTATTGACTGGACTATTCCATTAAAGCATTTTCCATTGACTGATCTTGCTTTATGGCCATCATTAGTGACATCTCTGTCCACTCACAGATCTTCAGATGGTGAGCATCGCTCTGCGTGTGCTGTCTCGTCCTGTGGCCTCCAACCTGCCCTTTCTTTACCAGCACCTGGGCCAGGACTACGACGAGCGAGTGCTGCCCTCCATCGTCAATGAGGTCCTGAAGAGCGTCGTAGCCAAGTTTAATGCCTCACAGCTCATCACACAGAGAGCTCAGGTACCCTACCAACCCACATTCACCAACGTACATTTAAAAAAAATCTGACTATGTACTGACGATGGACAGTATTTTGATTTGAGTGTAGTCATTGGGTGTATTTTAGGTCAGAAATACATCCACCCGTGTCATCTTTTATTGTCCTGACGTGGTGTCTAGGTATCTCTGCTGATCAGGAGGGAGCTGATAGAGAGAGCTAAAGACTTTAACATCATTCTGGATGATGTGGCCATTACAGAGCTCAGCTTCAGCAAGGAGTATACAGCTGCTGTAGAAGCCAAGCAAGTCGGTAAGGAACCTTAGTACAGCAGTTTTACTGCTCAAAGGATAACAGATGGCTTCGGTAGTCGTATTGTCATGTTTTCTTGATTTGGTCCTCAATGGAAGTACTGTTTTGAAGATAGACAGTGTAGTTATCTGAAGCTATGGCTATAGAATGGCTCGAGGGTTTAAATCATTTGCTGAACCGAACTGAACTCAAAATCAAAGGGTTTTACTCAGAGTTAGTGTCATTGGCTGATGATAGAATCTGTTCAGATTCAACTTAATGACATAAACTCTTAGACTATGCTCAGTGTTGGGCTGAAACTATAAAACGTATAATGCACTCTGGCTTGCTCCGACAGGCCCGAAACTCGATTAAGAGGTGAGAAATTAGAGTCTGTGCCTCTCGAACACTTCACATTTTGTCTCAGACCAGCCCACAAATCTGTACAGTAGTCTATCCAGTACAGACTGTGATCATGACAATGTCATATGGGGAAAAACTTTCCAGTCTTTCAACTGGCAGAAAAATAGTTCACACTAAACTGCGAGTGGGAAATCCAGGTCAGAATTTTGGGAGCTTACTGACAATTTCTCTGACCAAACTAGAAGTGAGGCAACATGAAACACATGCATCCAAAGAAAATAAAGGCTTAAAATGGAAAATTTTGTTTGTATTTCATTTTATAATGATTTACAACTGATAAATTGCACCACTCGCTTAACCTGGAAAAACAGGAAGTTTTCCCACCCTCCCGAATTCTCACACCAGGAGCAAATGCAACATAACCCTGGCTTTATTCTCAATAATTGTGTGTAGAAATTGTCTTTTTAAAAAAATGTATTCCTTCATAGGATAGCATGGCCTTACTAGCTATACTGGGTTTAAGAGCTTGTTTTTTAAAATATGTTGCTGTACATGGATTTACTGCTTTTACAATGTATTTTATGCAAAAATATGAAGTATTTAGTCCTGCTTTCATACACCTATCATCCACTAGGAGGCACCATTGTCACATGTTTCCATGTAGCATCCTTGCCTGTTTACCAAAGACTAATGATGCTCAGTGTGCACACTGCTAGAGCACTTTCATACTGTCCAATCTGATTACTACTTTCAGATTTCATGAATAATCTCACACATGATTTGTCCTTTGCTGATGTTCAGCCCAGCAGGAGGCCCAGAGAGCTCAGTTTTATGTGGAGAAGGCCAAGCAGGACCAGAAGCAGAAGATCATCCAGGCTGAGGGAGAGGCTCAGGCTGCTAAAATGGTACAGTCCACTTTCCACCTTTTTTTTTTTTTCTAAACTTACTTACTTGGATAAAAGTAGCCTTGGATATCACGTGAGTATGAGCAATGTATTTCATGAACAGCTCTGGTTGTGCAACATGTGTTGTCAGTGTTCAGGGTTATTAATTGGTAGACAAAATGGATGGCTTCACTGCCACTGTGCTTAAATGAGACATGAAGTTGCTCTAGATTACAGATGCATTTGTAGCTGTGTTCGGAGTCTAATAGACAATAAATATTGAGTCATTGAAAAATTATCTTCAGAAAGCAGATTAAATAAATGTCAGATGTGCTTGGGTTTGTGTCAGGGTAGCTTCTCATAACCTGGCATGCTTATATTTAGTATTTACATAAAAAGACTAAACATAATATACACTGTGAATAGTGATCAGTAAGTACAATACAGTGCATTAGACCTGTGAACACATCATAGCATATTGCTGAGGCACTTTTGTAATTATTCAGTTATGCTGTATATAAGACATGTTTTTGTGCCCTCCTGCAGGTGCGTATATAAAAGCTCTCAGCAATACTGTACAGCTTGTTCACAGGTCTAATGCACAGTAAGCTTTTTTTTTCCCAAGGTTGTTGGTTGCATGGGCTAAGCAGTCATTTATATTGCTGCTTTTGTCCTCCTCCTTTTACCCTGATGTGCTGTAATGCTGCCACAGGTCAGTTTGTTCTCTGCTGATGGAGACAGAAATGGAGGATGAGGTTTTTAGTGAGTGTGTGTGTGTGTGTGTGTGTTTTTGCGTATTCCAGCTGGGTGAAGCCGTAACGAAGAATCCTGGCTACCTTAAACTGAGGCGCATCCGAGCCGCCCAGAACATCGCCAAGACGGTGAGATGCGAACTTCTAACCTCATCGATGGTTATGATCAACATCTTGCCATGCCATGTTGAGGATTTTATAGACAAGTTGTAGTACATAAATCTGGATGTATTCAGGTGAAACAATCTTGCGCTTGTGTGCTTTGCAGGTGGCGACCTCGCAGAATAGAGTATACCTGAATGCAGACAGTCTAGTGCTGAATCTGCAGGACAGCTCCTTCAACAAGTAAGGCCCTCTCCTGCCCTCTTCTTACTGCTCACACACTTTTGAACACCAGAAAGAAAACCCCAAGACAACAAATTTGCCCATGATTAAGGAACATTGTGGACATTTGATTTTTGGTAGAACTGCTGCTAAACTCTTAAGTCAAGGCCGAATTCTCTCTCTCTTTCTCTCTCTCTCATGGTTTAGTTGTTATGTAGGCGTGAGGAGAGCTGCATCATTGATGTGTGTGCGTCACGCTGTAATTGGTTCAGAAGATCAGCTTGACCTGATGGGTGAATTTGACACCCTCAAGCCTTTTCCTTTAATACACACTCAGCTTCAGCTTGTAATCATGAACAGAATGATTAGCAATACTCTGTTACACCGCAAAAGCGTGACGCACCTTTAGTCTGTTTACTCTGCCCCGAAAAAAAAAAATGAAGTGATGAACATTTGCAAAGGAACATTTGCGAAGGAAAAATACAGATGATGCTTGATTCTGCTTTTCACAGAAGGTCATCATGATAAAGATCAAATGTCGATTAATTTTGCAAAAATATATTTATGTGATTTAAGTTTGTGATTAGATGTACCTGGTGTTCACAATCAGCCAACTGTTTAATTTTAGTTAAGCTCACTAATACATTAACCAAGTAAGTCTCTGATGGTGATGGAGTGTGTGTTTCCTGTTTTACAGTTTGTCCCTGGGGAAATGAGAAGCATCCACCCAGGGGGAGTGTGTGCATTCCATGTGCTGTATTTAATGTCTTCTACAAAATGATCTCTCTCAGCAGTGCCTGTCTCTGAGTGCAGGCTTTCCAGCAAGGGGTTGGGTGCCCTTTAAAACACACACAAATATGTACACACATTTAGGGAGACTTACTACACATGGTTTAGACACAACCTATCTATTAAAGGGGTTGAAGGTTACATAAGAGTCTCATCATAATTTATGGCTTAATATTATCTAATGAAGAATTTCTATAGTATCAGTGTAACAAATCGAGATAATTACTTATGTTAACTGCCTATATGTTTGAGACATAGTATTATGAATACACACCTATGTATCCTTTACTCTTATAAGGGCCACTCAGCTGATAGTTACTGTTTACACATTTGATTTTCGTTTGGTTTTGTCCCTGCTGTTTTTCCCCATGCTCACCAGTGGGCTCATCTGCAATGTGTAATCTGACTAAACACTCAAGCACTCAAAGGAGGTTTCATTAAATCTTTTGATTTTTCAGACTAACTGGCTTTTTGTCTTCCTTTGGTGTACTTACAATAATTCAAAATGCTACAGGAGCAAGGATGGATACTGGACTGGATTTTGAGTCATCCTAAACTTTATTAAACAAGATTTTTTTTAATACTTAAGGGAAATGTACAGGTATGTGATGGATTCAAGAGTGACAGTTTGCCAGGGCAGTTCGGCAGGTGTTATTACATAATAAAATATAAAAGCCAATAATGTTCCAGTGTGCAATTGCGGGTCATGTAACAGCAGCGTGTACAGGGTTAGGGGTGTTTTCAGCTTGTATACTCAGTAAATTTGAAAAGTAAATTGAGTTAATAAAAAACTACAAGTTAATGAGTGAGGAAAGTGTAGGCGCTTCTAAACTGTTTCTTCTATCTATCTATCAATCTATCTATCAAAAGACTTTTCTGCTTTAGTACTTACACTTTTAGTTTACTCGATATCTACTATTACTACGACATCTGAGCCACCTTTTTTTTTCTGGTCCCAGCCTGTTACGGGTACTGGGTATCGGATCAGTGCCGTCTCTACCCCTGACCCTCAACTGCTCAGCTATAGGACTGCATCAGCTTTATGGTTGCACTGGATACCTAATTATTAAATGTCAAAGATATTAGATGTATATACAGCATGAGCTTAACTATGCTGGCTTCCAGCCATATTAGACCACAGAAGCGTTCCTCAACTGTAATAAATATTTATGAATATAATTCTTTTGAAATATTTATTACGAATTTAAAAGAAACCCCTTAACGGCCATGAGTAGATTGTGTAATGGTGTTCAGTTCATTGTTTTGTCCAGTAGATGGAGCCAAACACAGACACCAATTCAAGGCCTCAAATGTCTGAGAGGGGGAAAGAGAGGACTTCAGAAAATCAGAACATGGACATTATCCAGAGTATGCTAGAGTACTTGAGTGGCATGTTCAAATAATACTTCACTATACTGTGTGGTTAAAAATGTATACTGCCTTCTACAATAGTGCACTATGTATATGGTGTACTGTATAGTGACGCTCTTTGCTACAGTGCAATGCTTTTTTAAATATTGCAATGAGAAAGATGTGTGTGTGTGTATGTGTGTGTGTGTGTGTGTGTGAGTGATGTGTTCTGATTAACCGCGTATCTCAGCACGATCCTGTGAGAAATGGGCTCTCTCGGTTCTATAAAAAATGTCACCTCTATAAAAAGCTCTGCTCTGCACCGGGAGCTCTGCAGAGGGGGTTGGGCGCTTACCTCAGCTCATTAATATTCATAAAGGGGGAGGGGATTGTGGATGCCGTATAAACCACGCCCCCTCTGTTGGATTCAGCCTATAGAATCCAGCTGCGTTTTTTGAATGCAGGCCAAAAGTCCATATGAAAAGGAAACAGGACTTGCTGGGATTTAGGGATTTACAAACTTCTTTAAAAAAAATAATAATAATTACTAAATATTTAGCTCATGCTTATTCAGTACTGTTTCATTTATATTTATAAATGTAAAAACAATCCCATACCTATAAAATATTTTAAATATATATATTTTTTATATAACACTGAACACTTGTATTTCTTGTACAGAAGGTAAACCTTTGTAACACAAATGAATTCAAATCTCAGGCAGGAAATTTCATCAGTGAACGACTAAAAGAGGATTAATATCGTCATCCTGCGGTATAAATACTAAGTCGTTCTTATTGAAAAAAGAAAAAAAAAGCTTTATTTTTGCAATTTCTCTATATATAAGTGAGTGAAAATCGTGGATAAAAAACAAAAACAGGGAAAATGTAAAAGTAATTGTGTAGTTGTGGGTATATACTATGATTATAGTGGGTGTATATATATATATATATATATATATATATATATATATATATATATATATATATAAACTATTACAATTTTAAAAAATACAAAAAAAACTAAATACAAATACAGCAAATACAAAAACAAACACAATAATGTGATGAAACCCCTTAAAACCCCTTATTATAATTCTTAATAAAGAATAACATCTAAAGTAATTTGTAATTTGAATTTAATGAAATTCAGCATATTAAATGTCATTCAGTACAACAGAATTCCCATAATAGTAATTTTCGCTGTACTACTTGAACAACATGGACCACATAATGCTGTAATAATCATACAACACCAAAAAACTGGATATTTTACTGTTATGATTATTATTTAGTCTGTAAGAAGTTCTTGTAAGAGGTGGAATTTACCTTTTTTTAAGGTCTACTATCAGTGTTTGTTTCCCACTTATAATTATAATTATAATGTTATTTATCAGTGTATTTGTATTTTTTATTTTAACATGGTACCACAGTGATGCTGAATTCGGTCAAAATGTGTTGATTTTGGGTTTTTCGTTAACAAGTTGCATTTTTGTTTTCTTATTAAGCTAAAAAAAAAAAAAAAAAAAAGAGGGAATCACAGCTTATATTTGCTATAACATTTACTGATAACAGGATCCAAGTTGTTTCACAGAATTAAATGTAACTACAAATGGATAAAAAAAGAAAGAAATCACACCACTCCATTGTTGATCATTGTCCTATAACATGTCATGTTTTATTTCTTACTTTTTAAAGCATGCTGTTTGAAACGTAGCCCGCTGCAGGTCAACATTCTCTTCAGTGCTCCAGTTAGGGCACGTGTACGTGTATTGGAGCACGGTCCAAATTCTCTCTCAGCTGCAGTGTTGCCATGGATACGCTGACCTCACAGCGGGATGGGAGATCATGGAGATTTGCCCGGAGATTAGCGCTCAATGTTAGGTTACAGTAGCACAAAGGAGTTATTTATGCTTCTATTTTTGGATAGCAGTGGTTCCTGGTGGTTGAGCATTTTCCAAAAAAAAAAATAAAAATCATGCTAACTGTGCAGGAGTGAGTGAAAAGTGTGTGACCTACATCAAAGTCATGATGCTCTCTCTGCAGCGTGCGCATGACTGCAGTCACCTGGCTTCAAATGGTGATTCCATGATTGCCATTTGTGTCTCACTGTTATTACAATTACAAACATGTAATGTGTCCTTCACAACGACCTATGTGCATGATTCAGATAAATAAAACATGCAAAGCACATACAGCACTTAGAAAACAGCATTTTGCCCATCCAAGCTTACTCGAACTACACTTTACCTTGAAATATAATCATTAAATTACTTTATAATCATTAAAAAACATATTTTTGCGCTCATTTGAGTATACAAGTATGTAAGATCACATGATTGAAACATCCTTTTCCATGACTCGTCCAGTATAGGTTCTTCATTTTAGATCACATTCACTCAATCCTGTTACATGGACATATTCATCCCCTGTGAAACATTTGTTATATTCCACAAGTCACATGTTCAAGAGGAAGTTGCATCATCTAAATGCCTGGATGATCATAAGACGAAAAAAAAATTCAATTTCATGTTCATGTGTCTACATTATCAGTGATATTGTGATACCGATTGATGAGATTGCTTTAAAAATAAAATGCTGTTAACCAAATTATAGACTGAAAGAAAATGATTATTTTTAAAAAAATCATTAGCATGTGCTTCATGTCATCGTGGCATTATCATGGATGTTAGGTAATCACACTTCATGTATTTGGTAACTCTACTGCAAAAAAATAAACCCCTCAACCCTGTTACTTTCACCTCATTCAAGAGCAAAATGCAGCATGTCAGCACAGAAACCTTGTAGTGGCTTACAAAATAAATAAATAAATAAATAAAAAAGCACTTCCCAGACAAATATGTTGGAATAGGATATTATATTAAAACATTTCTCTCAATATTAAATACATTTTCTATATTGAATGTTGCAAGATATGGATTATCCTTGCCCTGGATATTCTGTGTATGCCATCAAATTATATGTTTTATGTTTCTTACTCTAACAGTTTTTTGAAAAGTAAGAAGCTGTGGCTTGGCTTGAAAGATGATTGAATGGGTGTACTGTAGTTTAGCCAAAAAAGTTCAAAACCACCGATGTAGAAAAAAACAACAACAAGAGGCTGTACATAAACGCCATTCAATCCAAACCATAAACCATAAACCGTAACCATAAAGCATGCATAGAATAACACTGGCTGTTTTTTCTTTTCTTTCCTTTGTAAAACTGTTGCCAAATGAAATGAATAGGAAATAAGTCTGTGCAGCATAACAGGTTTGTTTCAGGTGACTTTTGTAGGCCACACCATTCATTACTGCACTGGGTAAGACTGGGTACACACCTAAAGTAAGAGTTAATTCCAACAAGTTACACTAACAAGTTCTTAAAAGAACCTGTTATTTGCGGGGATATAAATAGATGCATCACACACAAAAAAATCCCAGTTCCTCATTTGCGAGTTACGATTTGAATCATTCCTCAGAGAGCATACAGGAGCCAGCCATCTCATGGGTCATTAGCAGCTAAAGCCACACAATAGGAACAATGATATGATAAAAGCATAAGCTCTAGCTATATGTTACAGATAACTAAGACACCCGGCCATTTCATGCGTCTTGTGTCTGGATTGTATTCTGATCAGATTTTAACCACCACCCATGGCTGTATTGCATGTTACTACACAATTCAGCTCATTACATTCACACACCAATTTCTGGCGTTGTACATAATTTTTAGTTTTATGAATAAGATGGCTCCTACATCAAAACTGATTTTTCATGCCGTTTTTAATCTCGCATGTTGTTAAAGGTGTCATCGTTGGCATTCATGAGGCACGTGCGTCACATATCGGGAGGGGTTTTACGTGCCAAATGTGGCTTGGAGAGACAGATGCATTTGGCTAAAATACACCTCAGAGCTCCTGAAGTGATTTAAGTCCGTTTTTAAATCTGTTGCATTTACACCTTCATTTTTATTTGTTTATCTATTAATTTAAAACTTATCATCAAGGGTCATAATATGACCAAATGTAAACAAGATCATATCCACACAGACATTTGACTTGGATCAGACTTGAACTGCCTGCCTAAGCTAGAAACACTTTCTGACTTTTGAAATCTCAAGAACTTATTAGATTCAAACCAAATTTACCGTATATATGGATCTGACCCTGTTTACACTTGGTTGTTTCATGTGTCCTGAGTATTGAATGCACCTTCAGATCTGCTTTAATCAGGATTTCTTTACTTGCGATACAGGCTGACCCGGCAAATGACCTCAGAACTCTTGATCTCAGAAATTTATGACAACAAAACCAGATTTGGTTACTTGTGGACTCTCAGTTTACAAATCCAGTTTAGGAAATGGATCAAATTTGCTCTTCTGTGTAAACAAAACTCAGGCAGACATTTTGGTAAGAACACTAGCTTGTGATTTGATTTCTCTGTGACGCACACAACAGGTCATTGTATCTTTAGACGTTGGTTATGATTTATCATTTTGCACTGTTTCGGTGCCACTCCTTGATCAGTTGGCAGCTGCAGCAAGTCCTGCTAGCTTTTCCAGGTTGAGGTTCCTCCCCTGGAGATGAATTGATAAACTGGTGCAACACACAGTCAGAATGGATTTAATTAACCTGCTTCTTTTTTATGGCACTCTCATTATATAGTCAAAGGGGATTTAGATAGCCTGCCCTAGTTTGCTTAGTGATGCTCCTTTTTTCTTTCTTTCCTTCTTTCCATGTTATTCAAATCATCTCTGTTTGTCTACAGAAGATACACCGGGGGTCATGTACCTCCAAGGGAATGCTTTTTAGTTGTCTTTGAGTGCACACTAAAAGTTTAAAGGCATGTATTTAAGAAAGACCTTGGAGAAGTGTGCTATAATTGGGTCTCCGTACTAAAAGACTGGCTCAGGGGTGAATTCATGGGAAATTACGCTGACTTTTTTTTGTTGTTGTTGTTCTGTCCAGGCGTTCTGCTTTCTCTCACTGCTTCCAGCTGCCTCAGGGCACACTCGAGCCTTTGTCTGCAGCTGGAAGAACAGGAATGCTAACTGGAATGTGGTGTGTGTGTAAACTTTAGCCAGCGCTTCACACCTAGCTAGGAAATTTGAAACCTGACTCTTTGTTCTGGTTCCATGTAATAAGTTACTGTATCTATGTCATTTTTCACATTTTAGTTGCACTAAGCACCTAAACAAAAAGACTTTCTAACCAAATGCTAAAAAAGTACTCAAAAACTTTGTGGGTAGCAGCACAAAGCACAAAATCTAATTTCTCCGTTTAAAACAGACTTTCTCAAAAATAAGAGTTCTGATGCTAATACTCCTAGCTAGACAACAAATCTAATGTTACTGATGAACAAAATCATAGTAGTCATGGTAACATTTTATTTTGTCTGCTGTTAAAGCATTAACTGAAAATACGGCAATCCAAAGCTAGACTCACTCGTGACGACCTGTGGCAGAATGTGGGCTAGCCAGCTTGCTATTTGGTATTGCAGGAGGACATAGGGGTGTAACCAAAAAGCATATTACTCATGTATTTAGGAAATCCTGACATTTGTACTGAGATTAAAAGTGTAGAGAGGTTTATGTGTCATTTTTCTTGGGCATTAAGAACATATTAAACAATTTATTATTCACCATAAATTATTTTTAACATATGTTCAGGGATACACAAAACAGGCCTCATTGTGATGAAATAATGAAGAAAGCTCAAGGTAACATAACAACAAATCCTATTATGGCTTATTTCTGTCGTCTAGTGAAAGAATAGTTTAGCTCACACTATTGAAAATTATTTCTGTGCAATATTTCTGCACGGTCTCCTTTAGACTGGATTTCAAATGTCCCCATACTGTAAGGAGCTCAGCTTTTCGGGTTATCATGTTTGTGCAGAGAGGCAGTGAGCGCTTCCTGTTTTCATTGTGTGTGAGGAAACAGACGCCGTTTCCCAGCCAGCACTGCGTCTGCACATCGGCCTCTGGGCACGTGGCCTCGGTGAAAGACCCATAGAAGCTACTTGATTAACTGAAATGTCCCCGCTGCCAGGCAGTGTTGCCAGATTGAATGTGTTCCCATATGACAATAATGATAGGTGGATTGTGAAAAAGCTTTGGATTGTAGTAGATGTGTCAATAATTATTATACAGTATATCACATATCATATATTATATATCACATCATATTTTTTACTTTTACGCTACTTCTGGGTATCAGTTAGCAAATGAATCCTATGTAGGTGGCATTTTGGTGTGCCCAGGTCTGTCCCATCTGGAAGGCAGCATAAGACAGATGTCCCTTGAAAGGGACCGATTTGGTGGCGTGGAAGGGACGCCCAGTAAACGAGATTTCAATGAAAGCGTGTGGGGAAGATAAGACATATTTAACTTTTTTTTTTTGTAATCCAATTATACAGAATACTGTGATAATATTGTAAACTGAAAAAAAAAATATTGGGGATTTACTATAGTGATATGTCTAATAGGCAGTTTTAGTAGCAGCAGTGAAATTTAACAGTGACTTCAATGAAATCTGCCGTTAATACTGTTTTCATTTTGCAGACTTTTTACAGAAATGTTGACAGGGGAATTTGTCTTATTGGCCAGTAACACACCTGTTGTTTGGCTTCATTGACCTGTGAAGGGATGCTTCTTTGTATTCCACCACAGAAGTTCCAAAATGGATGAAGCGCAAATCTTAGCATGTGCTAGCATAAGGTTTGATATAATACTTCCTAACCTGGCTGGAAAGTAATTCATTTAAAAAGGCAGTCAGCTGTGAGGCTGGATTAGGTGGTATAGTTGTTTTGTTTACTTTCATGCTGTTTGCTATTTAAGGCCACTGAGGTAACTAGCTTGCTAGTAATCAGCTTGCATAGCAACAAACTCCTAAAACTTGTGTATATGAGGATTTAGTATACTGAAATTAATTCACAGAAGCTGAATTGCAGTACAAATCTGTAGTTATTCTTAACATATTATCCACAGCTAACAAAACATTTTTAGGTGCTGCAAATTTCTAGTGTTACTATGGCTTGGGCGTGTTTATAGTGAATTCAGCAATGGGTAAACAATCTGGCAACCCTATAGCTGGCTAGCATGTGCCGACGTTTGTGTCTTCAGACAATTTCTTCCATATGCTTAACAAAATAGTCTCCCGCAACTTTTATGAAGGTGAGCAACGGCCTAAGCTTCTGATGTTATGAGAACCACTGTGTGTATAGGCACGCAACATAATTAAGGCATGAGTGTCCTTTTATATAGTCACTAAATTACATGAAAATCTAATTATACTAAGTACAATGATATAAATGAATCTATTACACATACCCTTACTGTGTTATTCATGGAAGCCTTTGGACTTTAATGTCTTGCCTCTCTTCTGTTCTGTGTTGGTCAGTTTTGGGTGTATTTATAAGTTTTACTCCCACTAATTATTCTCTGTCTGGCACAGATGGTGAGCACTAAGGGTCTCCAAGGTCTCCTGATTACCCAATCACCCTCCTCTGAGGGCGTTCAAGAGTTTGGGAGAGCATACCATGGAATAGTCTGCTCATAGTGATTCATTTCCTGCTGAAACCCTAGAGTCAATTGTCTCATTGACCTCTTTGTTCAGTAGACCTCTATGGACATTTGGCTCATCAACACCTTTCCACTGCATTCAGTTCTATAATTTCTGTAATGCAGCTCTCACATATAATTAAAAGTTCAGCTTTATCTGTATTAATATTCATGTAAGCTTTATTAACCAATGACTTTATTGAACTCAGGGGTTGTAAATATAGGGTGGTTGCCCAGATCTGAGGCTAAACAATGGTATGATTTTAATCACACTGTGTTAATGAACTATGAGGCCTCCATGTCGTCTCGCTGCCCATTAATTATAATGCATATTTAATGAGCGGATCAGCAGGGTCCTCCTGCACTCGGCCTGCATGCTCCCAGGGGCATCGAGTTACAATCAAAGGGGGAAGGGCGCTTTTAGGGGCGCTTTTAGGACCAAAGCCAGCCAGGAAGGGCTACTCGTAAAGACTTTTCCCTCCTTTTTTCTTTAAACTCTGTCACCACCTAAAACATTTACAAAACTCGTATTTATTTTACACATTTATGATGCCAATCATATTGTAGCTTTTGCATATTTCCTTTGATTTGTGCAAATGTATTAAGAATTATTTTCCCCTTTCAACCACATTGTTTAAGACAAAATCAGTGATAAACCATGCTTTTGCATCTGACTTAATGCACTTTTTTGGTAAATGCAAACTATTATCTTAAAGGTACATATTTATTTATTCAACTTAAATTCTATCAATAGTCATGCATGTTTTTAAAAAAAATCCATGCAGACAAACTTTTCAGATCTTGGCCCTCCCACGGTGTTCAGAGTCCACCCCTCCCCACTGCCTTTATCTTCTTGCTTTGGTCCACCTCCTTCCGTTCACCGTAACCCCCCACCTCACCACACCCCAAGCAATCCCATTTATGGTATAAGACTTGTAAGCTTGGGGGGTGGGACTGACAAGAAGTTTGCCACCCTCATTAAAGAGACATTTACTAATTTAATGATCACATTCCTGACGTGTGTAAGAAAGAGTAGTACTACACCTTTGATAGATGAATAGAAACGGACACTGCATTTCATCACCCTGCACTTTTAATAGGTCCATTTTCATCCATGATAATGGTGCTTAGACTGTTCCAATCCATTATTATAATGTGCTCTGAGTTGACACATGGAGCACAGAAAAGATAACGTATAATGAGATTAAAGCCGAAGGAATAGGTTAAACTGGTGTAACTGAGTTTGCTGGGATGTGACCGAGTGCACTTGTATAGGCTACATTCCTTGTCTTTCATTAACAGGTGGACTTTTTTTAACCTTTGATCTGGTTCATGAAGCACAGAGATGTGCCCAGTTGTATTCCCAAAGGACATGTAAACAGTAGGAGATGATATGCATGACAACAAACATGTAATTTTTTAATAACCTAACAAATGACTTGGCAATGGCCTGATTGGGTGGGAGTTTTTGAAAACCCCCTATCTGAATGATGTGCACCAGTTTACAAGCAATGCTGCTATTTTATGGCTTATTCTCTTTATATGTAACATACAGCTTACTTTCACACACTTTCAAACAGAAATGATCAAATTTGAACATGGGAAATTTAAGCTATACACATTTCATTTACATTTGCATTTAAATTTATGGCATTTGGCAGACATTTCTACTGAGAACATATCAGCAAAGATTTGTTTTGGGGATTTACTTTTTAATTTTCTTACCTTGCATTTGCTGATTATCTCTGTGTATCTGCTCAACCTTGAAATTAATCATGCATTGGTTAGATCAGTGATCTATCTACAGATATCTATAAAATGATAGAATGTTAGATTGTTTCCCCTCCACATAAATGCAAGGTGCGGACAGTGGTAACAGTTAACACACAGTTCATTTAAATATTAAATAAGAATATGAATGAAATCATTGGTAATAGACTGCACAAATGGTGCTACAAAACAAAACATGGTGCATTATATTTCTTTGAAAGACATAAAGGATATACGTATGAGGCTTAAGTATACAGATCAGAAGAAGTCAGAAATAGTTTAATTTCACTTCAGACATTATACAAATATTATATGAGGTGATATTGTAACAAATATACACCTTGCATTTTAAACATTTTGAACTGTATGAACTGCGTACACAAGTTTACTGCACTACCATTCTTATTTTATAGATATGTCCTGCATATTTATTGCAAATCTGGCATTTTGTAAATGCACTACGTATAAATTTTTTATTGCATTACTTTATTGTCATGCAACTTGTTGCATTGTGTGAAATGCACTATAAACTTGTGCAGCGCTCTGCATTGTGCACTTGTCCTGCTACTTGTGCTGTGTAGCTGGTGTATGCTGAACTCATAAAGAAACGTCATTTTGTCTCAGCTGGTACTCGTGCATGCTATTATGTCCTTGAATTAAAGATTTGATACCGTGCACGACATTCACGCTTTGCCTGTGAAATCCGCGATCCAGACCGACTCCCGTCCCCGCGTTTTCGTTTTCGCCCGCCATTGTTGGCTCGGGTTTCATTTCCCCGTCCTCTCCGCGCGCTCGTGTCGCGCCGCCATTTTGTGTCGCGCGCCAAGTCTCCTCGTGAGTCCTGTCATGGCGCCTTTGTTCCGTAGCGGCAACACAAAGAATAAGAGCACACCTAAATAATAAACTTTATAACACTACACTTCTACACAAAACACGAGTGACAACATGCAGACTTTCATATCACACGTAAATAGTGAGATAATGACCTCTCGGTGTGAGGCGCCATGTTGAAAACCGATGAGGGATCTAAAAATAGAGATGGTGGAAATGGTGAATTCCCTCTCCGCAAACTAGTTCCTGGTTCAAACTAGTTCCTAGTTTGTCACATTTTCCGTGTGTCTTTATGTTTTAGTGTATATTTAAATTTTTCAAAACCCCAGAAAGGACATCAACAAGGTTGGCGAGCTGTATGTAAACAGCAAAACACAAAATAGGCCTTTAAATATAAGGACTTTAGCTTTCTCTACATGCCTGAGCTTTATCTCATTGTTAATCAGGATTAGCTGGGCTACTACTGTTCATTCAGACACCAAAAAAAGCTACAGAAAACATCGTCAAAACATCTTTAAAAGCTTTAAAACTGAATAAAGAATAAAATAGGGATTGTTTTAACACCATGTAATCATCATAGCATAGTCCTTATAAACTATGCTGACTCTAAAATGGCCTAGTGCTTTTACTGTGTACCTGGTTTTCTCCTCTCTGATGAAGCTACATGGCCTGTTTTTGATTGAATACCCTTTGGTCAAAGTCCCAGAGAGATACTGAACTGTGTTACCTATATTATTAAACTGAAAAAGAAAATGGGCCTATAAATATTAGCTTTTTGGCCATGGTGTAGTTTTCTCTAAAAATATCAGCTTCTCTTGTTGTTTTTAATGATTTGTTGGACTAACTGTATTTATTTAGACACCCAAAAGCCACTAAAAACTCCTTCAAAATGCCCAAATGTGGTGATATAAACATTACTTGCTGTCTTTTTGATAAATAGCAGTGTGGTCCCAAGAAATATATTTAGTCTCAATATTTAGCACAGCTTGCCTTCACCATGGATTGCTTCTCTTAAAAGTGTTAATATTTTTTATACCCATCTTATTGTAATAAAGTTCTAAACTCAACATGTAGCTACACAGCCTGTTTTTGGCTGAATATCAAAGTCTCAAAGATATGAACTATGTTGGCAGGGTGTATTTAAGGTCTTAAAATATGTGGGCTTGGTGCAGTTTTCTGTAAATGGATCAGCTTTGCCTAGTTGTAATTCTGGGCTAGCTGGTCTACTGCTATTCATTCAGGCACCATTGAGCCTGTCAATACCTTTAAACATCAAAAGAACTGAGATTAACTTTATTTACCTAACGTATCACTGTGGTTTTATAAGCTTTGTTAGTTTAATATGGCTTTGGCCTTGACCATGCACTTGGATTTGTTTCTCTAATAAAACCAAAGTGTTAATATTAACCAAGATACTCAACATACTGTAATGTAACTTTAAGCTCTGTGTATAGCTATATGGCCAGTTTTTTGGCTGTGTTCCAAATGGCGCCCTACTGTTTAAGTGCACTGCCTGGCCTCTTTCTATAGTGAATTATAAGTACATCACATAGACTGCCAGTTTGGACAGGGATTTATTTCAAAGTTGAAAATCATGATTCATCATAATAGGCAATAATAAGAAAAAGAAGTCCACAGCAGTAAATTACTTTTGTTTTTGGTCAAATCTCAAATGACCTCATATGAAGTGGAATATGCAATGAATTCTACAGCTTAAAGTGCACTTTCTGTCCAGTAGGCCACCTTTTAGGGTTGAGAATATGACTAAGGCCCCTGCTGGGATGGGCAGTAGTTATTGACTGTGGCTGAGATGGCTGTCTTTGTGTCTTTGGATGTGACTTTGCCTCACACACATACATGACAATAGCATGGAAAGAGCTAACAGGCCAACAGGTCTTTACACCTCTTTCACTTTGCATATCAGTGTATTTAAATGGAAACCCAGGACCACATGCTAGGATGATTACTTTAGTGATCGTTGCTGTTTTCAATAGTGTGTAGATGAATATTCAAAAGAAAACAATGCAGGGGATTAAGGGGTTTAAGTCATAAACTTAGTCTTATGTGAGAGTTTTAATTTAGACTGAGTGCATATACTCAAATATTTATTGTATTATACTGCATATTTATTGTATTTATTGGAACAGTAGTTTCCTGCTATTTGCAGTATGTGAAGTCCTGTATCTGTCATTTGTCTTACATGTTGCAACATTGTCCTGGAGTTGTTGTTGTTTTTTTAAATGATTATTATTTTATTTATTTGTTTGTTTGTTTTGCCATTGTATGCATAGTAGATGGTAGAAAAACAAGACTTGATTTAAGTTTAAACCGAAAGAACCTCGAGGTCATGCAAATGCTTACAAAACTGTGCATGCGGTTGTTAACAAGATGATGCAAATTATTATTATCTTGTGATTAAAAATTGTAAAACTGAAGGCCTCCTTGACCCTTAGCTGTGTTAACGTACAGTAATTTGTCTTTGGGCAATCGTTGCATGTGATGCCATAAAGCTGACACTAGATGGTAGTAAATATCTTTAAACAATTTCTGCATTTCAAAAAGATAGAGGCTCGTAGTAGATTTGCAGTTATGTTGTTTTATTTTTAGCCAAGGTGCAAAAAGCAGGGAACAAAAACAGCAGTGGTGGCAGTTACATATATATATATATATATATATATGATGAGCTATACATAAAAATGGTACTTTCATATTTGAAAACTTAAGAAAAGAATCAGAATGGCATTTTGTAGGCCTAGCTGCATTTGTACACATTGGCACACAAAGACAACATGTGCTCACTATTTCTGATCATCATCCATGATGTGAAGCAAATGACAGACACATCACTCAAAACTGGTCAATTTGAAAATTATATATGTAAATGTGAATATTAATTGATGCTGCATTTATGGGAGCATTAATTGTTAGTTTTGCAGACCTGCATACTAAATAGTGCATACTTAGTCACTATACGTATATTTAGTAACGCTTACTAATCAATAATGCAAGTAAACCAACATCTCTTGATTGTTTGATACACAATCCAGTTATACAGAATGACTGATTTTAAATGAATACCCCAACAATACAATCTGCAGAATCTGAGTTTATAAAAGCCATTTTTATTATGTTTTTAAGAGTTTTCCTAAATTGGTAAACTTTACAGAAGTAAATGCATTTCATATTCCGAGTATTAGATTATTAGTAAAAAACACACAAGCAAACAAACATCAAAAACGCCCAGTTAAGCATATTCTGTTTCATTCATAGGCAATTTCTGACTATTAAAAGGCTCTTGTGTGTTAGCCAGTTTCGCCACAAGAGGACGCTACAGTGCAGAGAAAGACAGAATCGGGCCCTGTGTCTTGTTAGTATTTGACATAATTAGAGTAATTTCTGTTTTGTGATTAGCCTAACAAGTTTCAGAATCAGATATGCATGTAGTTTTACTCTCAGATGCTCATCAAAATGCTTACTGGCTTCAATATCATTTGCAATACCCTATTTCTTTTTTTAATTTCCTATTATTAATTCAGTCGACATGAATAATCCAGTACATTAATGATACATATGAAATAATGGATCAAATGGATAAAACAATACTGGATCTTGTTCAAAAGCACTTAACAAAATAAATATATGTTCATCCAGATATAGTTTTTCCAGATGTTCCCTCTAATGTAGTGCAGAATCTCCAACATAATACAATATACAGATGATTATAGAGCCAGATGTTGCATAAAGCCAAGTAGGGCCAGTTGTCTGTGCTGCTGAAGGCATGGCAAATTATGTTGTAAGCTGTTGCCTAACTTTTTCATTTATTTGCCGAATGTAGAGGTTTTGATTGTGGTATGAATGGTGACTTGGATGTAATATGCTCTAATCAATCTATAGATTATGGATTTAATTATGCAGAAGTCCACTAGTGAGACCATTGTCATTTCTGAAACTTGTTCTTCAATGTGATCTTAAATATTAAGAAATCAGAATTTTTAACTGTAAACTTAAATGAACTACTGAGGTGAAAGTCCAACTTGTCTTTTGAATTCTTTCCAAAAGCTCTGATTGCTTGCTTGCACTGACCTGGTGAAATTCCACTAGAACAAATGTGAGAGCTGCTGCTTTGTTTTTGATTTTTTCCCCCCTTTCTCTCTCTAACAGTCTCTCTCTATCTGCCATGTGTTAACTCTCACTCATGATTAATTCACTAAAACCTTTCACTTGTCTGTATCACTTATGTTTTTCTTCACACATACAGAAATTTTGCATGTGGTTCATGACCTTTCACAACTGGTGAGAATCAACACCTGAAATATAAATGTATAGCTAACGCCTACGTGTGGGACACAGTCGACAGTATTCTGTGAACGAGTGTTGTTTTGGAGAGACCTGCACCAGACTCCTTACTAAGTAAAGATATAATTAATATTTAATCGGATAGGAGAGACTCCGGTCATGCGGTACATGAGAAAGACACCTGGCCTTGTGTTGTGACCTGACTGTCTGGGTTTATGTGTGTGCATGTGGGTTTAGTGGCATGCAGCTATGAATACTATTGTCCCTGCTAACTCAGTGTGTAAGATTCTCTTATAGTGAGCAGAAGGTTGCAAGTTTAAATCCCATGACTTCTAAAATGCAGCTGAATAAAAGCAACCACCAAATGAAAAAAGAATCTAATGTACAATATAATCATTATTATCTGTCAAATGTGCACATTCTTAATGTCACTCAATGACATACCACCTCCTGATGACGATCAGAGAGTACTTCTGCATTAGCTTCAGGAGAAACAATTCGCAATGTCCTCACTCCGAGGCCGGTATGTTAATGTGCCTTGGTTTGTTGATCAACTAGAGGCTACACTGATGCATTTAATCTGGCGAGCATGGAACAAAGCCTGTGCTTGTCTCCAGAGTGTGTCTCTACTAGTCACTGACTGTCCATGCTTTATATCACAGTTAATGAACCATTACATACAGCTTACAGTAGTGATCTTGTTCTTAACAGCTTGACAATGAAATTATGCACTGAGAGAAATTTATGGCTCTCCTGGTCAGAGTGAGAGACAAAATCAGACCCTGAAAGGACAACATTTATTTGGGATAAAAGTATTCAGAAACCTGTGATGTATAGGACTAATCCCTTAGGCATGTGATGGTAATTAATACATACAGTATATCACATTATGCATATTGTTGTGGACACTATTTACCAAATATTGTAAGTTGAGATCATTTTTTTTGTGTGTGTATTAGCATTGAATTGTGTTGATGCATTCAGAATTGTGTTCTAATTGGGTTTTGTATTATTATTAACACTCACAAAACAACATCTTATCCATGATTTCGGATATATGAGTGTTAAATTGTGTTGAGAAATGCTCAACTGAAAGCTTCTTCATTCTGTACCTAAAAGTCTTGTGTGCTCAGCCAGTAAAGGGGAGGTGGAGCAGAAGAGAAAAAAAAAGGAGGGAAAAGGATTAGCGCATTTAGGCTAATGCAGGTAGATTGGGGGTTGGGGAATGAGGTTAGATCAAATAAGCGGGACAGGAAGTCTCCACAGGGGTCTGAATGTCTGTAGTCAGCTACGTGTTCTTATTTAAAAAAGCAACAGTTCAGGACAGGTTGTGGAAATCTATTAGAAAACACGTTATTTGTTGTGACAATGAAGTAGCCTTGTCATGGTTAGACATGGAACATACTGTGTCTCTGAATTTACTGAAATGAATATAGAGAATTTGTTCTGCATTGGTGTGTCGGGTACAAAAATTAGAGATCAATCCCAAATATTCTTTGGAAGGTCAACAGTGAATGTGTAGAATTTCTTTTAAGACGATGCATATTCTTATATTTTGAGGACCCATAATGCATTGCAAGCATATGTCAGTTTTAATACTAAGATACGTCTGTTAGCAGCAAGTTTAAATTTGTTATCTACATTATTTACAACATATACAGTAGATGTGTTGATTGATCTCTCTCAATATGGCAGAGCCCCAGTCAGTTCAGTTTGCACTTTCAGCTATGTCTAATCAGGGTGTAATTTAAGTTGCACTGAGTGTTTTGTTTTGTTTGTTTTTTTTCCACAGATGTTTCCACTCTCACTGTGTGTTTGTATTGTCTGTCTTAACTAGCTAAATTGCAAAATGCAGTTGTTAGCTAGCTTGTGCTTGGGGTCAATTTTTCCTCAAAACACAGTACTCACAACTTTAACTATTTGAGAAGTGAACGATTTTTGTTAAGCAATTTGTTAATTAAAGTTGATTTGGAACACGGGGATTATAAATCACACGTCGATCATAATCGGTCAATCGATCTGTGTGTTGACTGATCAATCGGTGACTAAAAATATTTTAACTTCTCTAACTGTATAAAAAGTGGAATACTAAGTACATGCATTAATAGTGAACAAGCTAACCCTGAACAAGCTTTACTAATGAATATAATGATTCAGTCCTGAGGTTTATAACCATCACTGAAGCCCTAAAGCCATGTCTACATTTAAAGTTCTCCCAGACTGAGCTTTCTGCTCCAACAGCTGACACTGTCATTACTGCGTTACCTTACCTTAGGGCACATTCAGGCTCTGTGCACACAAATCAAATATAAATCTGGTTTCATTTTTGCTTATGAGCTTTGTATAATGTCATATGCATGTCATGTGCTCTGTGACAGAGATTTAAGTAATTAAAAATGCATGGCATGACAAACTGCTGTATAGGTGTATTGGTAATTATGCACATATATAATAGCAGGTACGAACAGACGTACTCACATGTCGACTACCATCGTATAATGTGGAATTTCATTAAGGTTCTAGTAGCTGGAAAGATGCTGTTGAAAAAAAAAATCCTTAACTGCTCAGCTCTGTGCTTTGATTAAATTCACTATGCCACATAAATAAATGTAATTTTGTTTCTTAAATGTGTCATTCCTTTAATTTCCAAACATGAAATCTAGTCTCTGCCACAGACACGCTGCCCACAAATATCTGTTGTACACTTTTCTGGCCACAACCTTCAGGATCTTTATGGTTGCAAGCCTGCGTCACTTCTCTGTAAAAGCACTTGTATACACCGGTTTCCAATGAGGGAACCAGCATTTGAACACTTTTCAGCTTTTTGGAGTGAAATATAATCACTGGACTCCAATCGTTCATGGAATCCAAACTTCAAACCAGTTGGCTATGAGTAAACATGAATATCACAGCTTTGTTGACTGGGGGCAGTCATGGCCTAATGATCTGAGAGTTGGACTTGTAAGGTCGAACCCGAAGGTCATGGGTTCAAGTCTTGGGTCCGGCAGGGATTGTAGGTGGGGGGAGTGAATGACCAGCGCTCTCTGCCACCCTCAATACCACGACTGNCCACAGCTAAAATGGCTCCAGGTGTGTGGGTTCACTACTGTGTGTGTGCACTTGGATGGGTTAAATGCAGAGCACAAATTCCGAGGATGGGTCGCCATACTTGGCCACAAAGTCACTTCACTTCACGTCAGTCGGATTGCCTCTTTCTGTGAGAGTAGGCGGGTCTTAGCCATTTTTATTGATGAAACACACAAGACTCTCTAGCGAAGCTTTGGAGAGATATAAAATATTCAGTTTGCATTAGAACATGCCAGTATGTCTCTGATTACCCTGATCGCCATCATATGCTCCCCTCCAATACAGATGCCCCCCAGTCATCCCCATAATGCACCTGAGCGCCATCTAGGCACAAGAGGAAGTAAATACAGCATTACATTTTATATGTACTGCACATAAGGCATGAGATATACTGATTAATTTACTGAAGCCATGACAGTACAACAGTTATGTACATAAATAACAAAATCCATGGAAACCTTTCCTGTATAATTTTTATATGAACCATTTGTAAATCAAAATCTTAACTGCAGTTACATATTTTTATTTATTCAAGTTAAATCAAGTTTACAATCTTCAATCTACAATAGAAGACATCACAGGCTTTAAGACTGAATAAGTATTTAGGTGTCTTGGGAAATAGGTTGCTTATAGCATGTATTATATTTAATATTGCATTTTACAGAAAACAGATTTGTGAAATTTGCCACTAAGCGAAATGTGTTTGGAGTGTAAATGATCGTTCTTATGGACAAAAGGTTTTGTGCAAAGCCGTAAATTTGAACCATATCACTTCCCCTGATTATATTTCTAGCTGCTCCAGATAAATGAACAAGTGTGAAATATGTGAGGAGATCTGTTTATTGTATGTCTTCTGCTTTTTTCTTATTGAAACTGTAAACCTGAATTCCTTTCTAGCATGGCGCTTCATTTGGCTAGTACACTCTTTCTGAATGAGTCATGTTGAAGTTTATAGATATATGTGCACAAAAACAGCTGCTTGTGATATGAATTAATGTGAGTGATATTGTCTGGGCTTGTACAGACCATATCTCCGATTCTGGGGAAAAAAGCTGGAGCTGATCTGAGAAGATCTAAAGTTTCAGAGTCGTCCTGTGGTGGTTGAGATTACATTACATGTATCTGGCTGTCACGTTTTATCTGAAGTGTCATAACCCAACATAATCAAAGTTATTATGTTATTATGAGCCTGTTTTATAGGTCACTTGAATCGAATAGGTTTAATCCAAACCTAAACAACTCAAAAGCAAGCAAGTCTGTAAATAATATCAATTATTTACAGTGTTATTGTGTTCCACTGGTGGACATTTCACAAATAAAAAGCCAAAATATTATTGTACACATTTAAATAATGAGCATAATATGTGAATAGTTGGGTGATGTTCATAAATAACTCTATTGACATATATCCGTTTATAGAACTTATATCCGTTTAAGTTCATTATAAAGAGAAATAATTTAACAAAACTTTGTTTAGTAAGATTATTGAGCCTATTTCTATATTTTACTCATTTCAATCTTCAAATATTAAATGATTCTTATTCTAAATAGTCTTAATCTATTTTATTTATTTCTAGAAAGAAGGAAACGTGTGTACTAAGAGAGTCAAATTTATTTTACAGTTACAGTTAAATGTTTTCCTTACATTACAATCTCAGAAAGTACACCCTCATTCTAGCACCCTTAAAGGTTCTTTCTTTTGTCCACCCTTAAAGGTTCTGTGTAGAACTTGATAACAGAGGGATTTCCTTTCTGGAAGAGGGCCAGAAGATCCTTATCTATCCTTATCTATCCTTGAGGGACTTGTTTTTAATTTTTTTTTTATTCTTAGCACACTGTAAATGAGAGTTGCTGGATGCTATTAAACCAGAGAAGACTCTTATCTATGAACATATTTTATAAAACTATATGCTGCAAATACACAATATACTAAAACCACACCCACTTACTATAAAGTGTCAACATTTCTTTGTCCCTCCATCTCTCACTCCCGTTCTCATTTCACCAAGAGCATCATGCCTAATTTATGACTTCACACTCTCGGCAGGGACGACAGGAAGCCTTTGGTTTTGCTGTGCTCAATTAGAATTTCTGTCTCCAAATCCTTGTGTTCAGTCCAGTGGATGCCATTTGTAGTACTTCCGACCTGGTAATAAGCATTCCTCTGAATTGGACGGATGGTCGTGTCATAAAACAGGCCACATATACAGCCTGTTGTTATATCATCACACAGATCCTACAGACAGATGAGTTTATAAAGGGGTGGCAATTCCTAACACAGCTAAATTATGTATATGTCATCTGTCATCAGCATTGCAAACGCAGAGCGTGGATTACTCCATGCATCCTACGGCCTGCTTCTAGATGAGCTTCACACAACGTGCTCTACAGCAGATAACAATGCATCTTTATTTTCCCTGGGGCTTTCCCTTTATTAAATATACACCAAGGAGCATGTGACCAACATTCTATTACAATAAATCACAAATATCATTCCACTGAAAAATATTCACTAATAAACTGATTTTAGAATAACTAAGAAATGAAATATTTGTTCAGGGAGTTTAAATACTCTAATATTAAAAACTGTATAGAGGTATATTAATGACCTTTTATACAACAGCGCTGCTGAATTCTCAATTCTGAAAATTGGGTCAGAAGGTGTTGATTAATTTTCTGTTACAGCAGCTCTGACAGCAGTGCAGCTGTAAAATCACAAGTTTATATTAATGCGCTCGTTCTAATATGGTATCATTTCTATAGTAACAACTTACATAAGGACTTGCTGACGTCTACAAAATATGTCATATTTGTCTAAGTCTTTACACACATTAACAACTATACCACTGTAGAAGACGTTCCTGATGTTTATTTAACATTTGTGGAAGGAGGCTCCAGTGTAAGCACTTTGTAAGCACTCTGTAACAGTCAGAGGTGAAGCTGTAACTTCAGGTTTCCAGACACAGGAAAGTCTTCAGCACATAGAAGTTTATGCTTTCTGTTTTTTAAAAAATTTTTTTTATAACAGGACAAGCTCTATTTTTTTGGCTTATTAACTTCAAGAGAGAGAAGAAGAGCGGCTGATGAGGGAATGGCTGTTTATAGATGCCATAATATAAGTGAGAACAAGGACTAATTTGTTTCATTGATGGTCCACCACATTAAAAGTAACTATAAATGGTTGAAAAGTATAATGTGTTGTTGTTTAATTAATTTAAAAAATGTAGTATCTGGCAAATTGCAGTGGTATAAGAGGAATAAAAAACTTCAGACAGACTGTTATTGGATCACTGTGTCATTATAATCACCAAGTCGCTGATTATTGTCCTTTGTCTATTTTAAATAGACACACAACACACATACCCTTAAAAAACTGCTTATTTAGAGTCTCTTAAAAATGTAGGCCTTTGCTGGTAAACGTGATCACATTATCAAGTATATAAATCAAGGTACAGTATATATATATAAATAGAGGTATATATATACACTTTCCACTAGAGGGAACACAATCTTCTACAAATACTGTAGGAATTAAAGGAAAAGGGGTTTTTGTTACATTAATAATACATTTACATTAATAAAAACAAGAAAAGGGTCGTCCGTCACGATCGCCCAGAGTACTAGTTCATAATGATGATGATGATGATGCTGATGAATAATTAATATTCTCGCAGAATATTCTGCATCTCCATTGATGAATAAACCTGTACTGGACACCCTGAGATGGCACCATAACACAAAAATAATCATTTTTATTCCACACACAGCAGAGGGTTGAGGAGGACCTGATCAACTCCTTCTTTGTCACATCTTCAGTTGTCTGGGCTGCAACCCCAGCGTACTTCACTTTGCCACCAAACACAAACAAGCAGAAGTGAGTAAGCTATAGGTGTCCGATCTGATCCTTAAAGTGCCAGTGTGGCTGGAGGTTTTCACTCAGCCAATCAGGAGCCACACCTGTTTCCACCTGTTTAATCACTTCATCCTGGCCTTCAATCAGATAGTAGGTGTGGCTCCAGCTATCTCTCCTGCAGCCATTCTGACCTTTTGCAGATAAGACTGGACAACCCTGGAGTAGGTATTACAAAAATATATTTAATAAATGTTTCATTTTACATATGAAGGAATTAAAAGAACACATTTTCAGTGACGATGCATTGAATTCCATGGAAACTTAGAGTAGTGATTTTTACATCCTAAAATCCACAGTGAGATGGTATTACTACCTAAAAACATCTTAATTATGGAATTCCTAGAAATGGTATGATAAAAATACCCATTCTGATAAACAAAGTGGCGAAGGGTAACATGTGCTTCGTCCCGAGATACATGAAGCCAGCCAACCGCATCTTTTCAAACTGCTGCTCAAGCTGTCAGTGTCCCGTCGCATTGAGTGAGTCTCCTTTCACGACAGACGGAAGAAGGAGTATGTACTCGAGTGTCTACGGGTGGATTGGCTAGTGTTGCTCTGACTGACAGGTGAGAGATTAATGCTGTCCCTCCCTCCCAAAGACATTGGACAGTTTTGCTCCTTTGGTTCGTGGCCATGGATGACTGTGGAATTGTCAGGATTCGAACTTGTGATTTCTCAACGACAGAGTGAACGCTTTTCTGCTGCACTACTCAGGAACCATTAACCATCTAAATTTTATCATTTCTATTTTACAGTTGTGTGATAAGATGTAACATTCAACAAGTCCCAGCAGGCTAATCAATGACGGAAAAAAACGGTAAATGTAATTAACCTGCACGAAGTTTGCACATTGTATGTAATATAAGCATGTTGTGTAATTCCCATGTGTGAATGTGAGAGTAATTATGGTTAAGAACAAATTTGGGTGATTAGTATTAGAACAAAGTATAAAAATTGTTTTTTTTGGTGGTGTTTCATATACCATGTAATTAAAGATATGATTATCCAGAATTATGTTATATTATCCAATGGCTTACGGAAGCAGCTCTTTGATTATGAAATCTTCCAAAAAACCTCCAGGCTGTGAGTAGAGTTTTGCATAAAAAGCAGCACACATTGGCCTCCATGCCTCCATCTCTCCTCCTCTGGCAGGTCCTCACATGCACAACCCTCTCTGGCTACTCATGAGGAAGTATTTCTGTGTGTATCTACTGCATACAGCAACACACACTCTTCCCTCCGGCCAGATCAGAGGGTGCTGGGGAAAATGTGGAGCAGCACTTGGGCCTCGTGTTAAGGGTGTAAAGCTCTCCACATGGCACACTTCTATAAAGAAACTGACTTTTTTATAGTGACGAAATGAAGCTAAGAAGGACTGGTTTAAAAAAAATAAAAAAACACAGCTATGCAATGCATGTTTGTGACTCATATTCTTTAAATAATTCTGTCCTTGTCATGACCTCTAAGCGCTTTTTCAGTCTAAAACTCCCTCTGCAGCTTTAAAGTGAGATAGACGATGTAAACAGCAGATTTTTAAAAACTGAACAGTGGAGTTAATGATTAAAATGTCATTACTACACCACCTAACACCATCATTACTACACCACCACAACTAACAGCCCAATGAGCAATCTATTCCCCCATCGAAACCAGAGATTTGTGTTCATAACTGCATGACAGGCTATGTCTTTGAATTTAATACCAGCACAATTATAACTTTTTTTTTTCATATTTAAAAAATTATTATCAGTCATTTAAATACTTTCACCTCTACCGAGCCGTAGTCGTGTTGGACTTGTAGTAGACACACTATCTTTTTACTAAACATTTTAGAAAAAGTCCAAGGAAAAAATAAATCAGAAATTATATTTAAGAAGAAAAGGAAATATTACTTTCTGGGTGTTAAAAAAAGATGCTATATAAAATATTATAGTTATAGTTCTGATATCGAAAATTTAAAATTAAATTTAAATTTTGTTTTAATATTCAGTTTTAATAGTTTAAAAAAAGTAAAAATAAAACTTCCTATGAAAAAAGTTTTTCTTTTTTCAGGAAAGAAACGAACATTTAAAATGGTCTGCCAGCAGGGTTGCCTGTAAATTGTAAAATTAATTGCTTTTTACATTGTACATAAATATGTATATACATTTCTGTGTGTCAAAAATCATATATAAACTTATCAAATATTATTACAAATATATAAAATATTCTTCTTTTATATAGTACCTCTCTGACAATGAACTCTTACAGTTTGTCCAATCTTATTAAATACAGAGCAAACACTACACTACTGGTACACATATATATATTGGCATACCAGCATTTACACTTTCAGTCAAATTTGTTTAAAGAATGACTGCTAACTGCTTCGTGTTAACAGCAACACAAATATGTGATAAATGTGGTGTGATAAATAACTTAAAACCTATTATTTACCTGTGAACCAAGTATCGTCCCTCTGACAAGAAACCAAGAAACATTTGTGCAGCTTAGAAAATTAAAACTAGTCCAGCTTTTTATATAGTACATTTTATAGCACATTTATTGTGTTGCTCATAAAAAGTAAATAAATAAATAAAAATCTTCATTGCACTTACAAAGCACATCACATGCAGATACATTACAGAAAGGACAGGATTTTGATGACGTAGTCTATTTTGGAAAAAGGAAATGCTGCATAACAGTCATTACCAAATCATCATGTGCCATGTGTGCTTTAAATTGGCAAATCAATACTCTATTATCTAAATACACACATTGATTAACCTTTATTAATTTCCATCCATCCATTTCTGAACCACTTATCCTATAAAGGGTCGCGGAGAGCCTGGAGTCTATCCCAGGGGACTCGGGGCACAAGGCGGGGGACACCCTGTACGGGGGCGCCAACCCATCGCAGGACAATCATACACACTCTCACACACCATCACACACTATGGGCAATTTAGAGATGCCAGTCCGCCTACAAGGCATGTCTTTGGACTGGGGGAGGAAACTGAAGTGTCCAGAGGAAACCCCCAAAAGCACAGGATGAACATTGTGCACACAGGTCAGGGAGTGGGAATTGAACCCAGTACATACATTACGAATCACGATTTGTGATTCGGTGGAACGGGGGTAGAATAATTAAACTATCTATTTAATTTCTTTGACTGGACAGCTGGTGCAGAGTAATCAACAGAAATGGAGTGTATGTCTGTGAGCAATGAACACACGTGTTTAAGTCTGTTTCACATGTGTAATAAGGCTGTATCAATACACAACTCAGTGTAAGCCACTTGTCCACCTACATGGTTCTGGTGCTTGGTCGTCAAACCCTTCCGTGCGTTTCCACCACTGAGAAGGCGTTTCCGGGTCGGAAAACCGGCTCCACCCGGGCCCTAAAAACTTGCTGGACTGGAACCCCAGAACCGGTTACGCCAGGGGGCGGGGAAATGTGGCATGACCAGGAAAAGTTTTCTCAACAACAACAGTCCTGGTTGCTAGCAACCGCGCTAACAACTCCTGTAACTACTGCAGCAGAAAAAAAAGACACAAAATGTCAGAAAAATGAGTTTAGCAGTCGTCTACGGAGGAAGGAAGAAGCACTAAAACCGTTAAATATGATGTTTTGGTCACGCTGCATATCAACGCCGAGTCTGCTGATAACCTCCGTAAGTTACAACTTTGACCAAATTATTGTTGTTTTTTACTTTTCCTTTTACACCTCTAACGTTATTTATGAGCAGGTTATGTTCTGCACGTAAACTTTATTTTGGCCCTTTACCCACGTTGACGTATTTTGACGTAGCAGCTTAGCTACAAACAGTGGTTCACTTTAGTTAGGACATAAATGCACACATAAGTGTTTTTGGATTGCTGAGTAGTGTTTGTTTGTCTGTTTGTTTATTTATTTAGTTATTTATTTGGCCTACAGAAGCTGATGAGGACCTGAATGAAGCTGAGCCATCCTCTTCTTCATCTTCTTCATCATCCCAATAAAGAAAGTGTCTGGAAAGGAGCAAAAAAAAAAAAAAGGAAGAGGGATTCAAACCAGGAGCTGCTTGATTACTTTAGAGTACAGAAGAGAGCTTCATGTGTCCATGCTGAAAGAAATGGAGGAAACTACAAACTCGGTGGCCCTGTGGATGGAGAGTCAGCAGGGACACCATGCTTAAACAATTGACAAACTTTTAGATTAATGCGCTCTGCATGGATGGGATCATACACTGGGTGTACATTTATTTCTTCCTGCAGTAAAGGTGTCTGAACATTTGATTTGGATTTGCTAATTGCTTTTCTAGGGATCTGTTACGAATCCCACACAACTTCGGCAAAACTGATTAAATTAAGAAACCCTGACAGTTTGGTTCCTGATGAGGCAGTCTAAAACTTAGTTTCTGCAAGCGCATTATAAAGAACATTAAATTTCATGACTGTATGATGTAACGAAATTCCCAATCTCCAATGGCAGAGAAGGCTTTTTCACACAACTTTGACCCTTCTGTTTTATTGTAGGTCTTATTTTCTCTATACTACATTTAATTGTAGTGCTGTTATAGGGAATTGGCTAAAAAATGAATGAACAAAATCAATATAAAACAAGAGGAAAAACGTTCTGTTAATTTTGCAGTGTATAGAGAATCACATATCATCATATGGAAAAATGGAAATTCATATGTTGATTGATTAATGAAGATTCTCAAAGTGGGTTCTGCAGGCTCAGAAATAAAGTAGCTAACCCGTACTTTTCCTTGCTGATGGGGTGAAACATCTTCTGTATCCTAATTATGTATATTTCACCTGCAAACATGAATATAGTATACCTTTAGAAAATATTTAAGGTCCATAAGTGGGGCTTCACAGCTCCCGGGTTAGCGCCTGAGCTCGGGTTCATGTCTGCGTGGGGTTCTTCATGTTCTACCCATGTTTATGTGGGTTTCCTCCAGGTTCTATAGTTTTCTTGCTCTGTCCAAAAAAAAACTGGCTACTCTAAATTGACCGTAGGTGTGAGCGAGTGTGTGCATGGTGACTTGTGGTAGACTGGCACCCATCATCCTGCTTCACGCTCAGGGTTTTTGGGAAAGGCTCCCGATCCACCGTAACCTTGACCAGGATAAAGAGCTTACTGAAGATGAATGAACTGGACCTGGATCACTGATTTACCTCTAAAGGTTTACTCTAAAAAAATTAATTAAATGCACATAAAAGATACATACTAAAGGCACAAAAAGATCCTTGTCAGTACCGATCCGAGGAAACGTACAGTTTGGTACCTTTATTTCGCTCTCTTACTTCGTGTTTATATCCGGACACACTGTCCTTTAGTAAATTCCCCTCGGATTACGGTAAAACACGTGGAGAGTAAAACCTTAATTATATCTGTAATATGTTTAACTCAACCTAATTCAATTTCGCCTCCGAGTTCAGTTCCTGTGCGAAAATCCACTTCCGGGATTTCCCTCTGACTGCGCGCGAGCGTCGTTTGACTGACACTCTGCGCGACCAATAGCGTTCGCGCAGTGCGTGACGCGGACGCCCTGAGCGTCGAACTGACCAATCAGCGTCGTCTCGCTGCAAATGGCGTCGTCATCAAAGTAGAAATTTAAATGTAGGTTATGATGAATTAGTCCCTGAAACCCCCACCTTCCTCCTCCTCCTCTTCCTCATCTGCTTGTTATGTTCGCCGCCTGACGCCTTCTGCTTTGTTCTAACGATCTGTAACTTAAATGTAGTAAATGGAAATGGTGAAAGGTTTTATACTGAATATTCCCCACACAGCTTGTTATAAAGCTTAATCGTGTTTACTGACCCCGACCTCACACTCCTCCAGGACAGGCGCGGGGTTTTTGTCACCTGCATGTAACCCCTAAGACACACACTATTAAAAATTATTTGGTTGGAATGTCCGTGTTGGTGAAATGAAACATAAATAAAAGATCTGAAGACACATTTGGAGGAAGAAACTTTTTGCTCTTTTCTTTTAGTCGACCTCCTTTGTGTCAAAGCAAGATCACGGAAAAGGGAGGGGAATGAATCCAGACTGCACCAGACACTAAAACATCCTTTCCCTCAATCCACTTCTTTATCTGGGTGGCTTTTTTTTCCTTTTTTTTTTTTGGAGTCCTGGTCCTGAGTTTCCTTTTCACTGCCTTTTCCCGCTCTAACACACCTGATTCGACTTATTAAGCCCACCAAACCGGATCAATCGGGTTTGCGCGTCACATCATGGCGGTGTGTTTCACCTGGTGCAATCTTTTCTTTTTATTAGCACGCCTCCAAAACCCTCCGGATGTGTTTATTAAGGAAATATAGCCTACCTAGTCTATATGCTGTGTCTATAGTAAGAAGTTTTTTTTTTTTTTTTTTTTAAGTAGGGGGGGGGGGGGTGTGGGGTTGGGGGGTTTGTGTTGTTGGTTGTTTGTTTTTTTTGTGTTTTGTTTTTTTTTTGTATTTTTTTTTTTTTGTTTTATTTATTAATTTTTTTATATTTTTTATTATTTATTAAAATATAAAA
>CM074965.1:16765529-16780835 GCA_037577455.1 Pangasius macronema | reverse complement strand
CCCCCCCCCCCCCCCCCCCCCCCCCCCGCCCCCCCCCCCCCCCCCCCCCCCCCCCCCCCCCCCCACCCCCGCGGGGGGCCGCGGGTCTTCTTCTTCTTCTTCTTTTTCTTCTTCTTCTTCCTCTTGTTCAGTTGAATTAGCGGTTCGGTTCAGGAGGTGTGTCCTTTTTTTCCGTTTAGAAACCCTATCCATTGTTCCACGCTTATGGCGTAGTAAACCCCGCCCTCATCCGAACCACCAGCCAATCATATCCAGGTGTCCGTCCCTTCCTCTGTAGCCCCGCCCATAAATCTATATTAAAGCCTCCTACATCGCATGCCGACGGCATTAGCTTAGAGGAGCTATATAATAAACAGCTTAATATTGATTAAAGCTCAGCGCGAGGCGGATTTACTTAAGTATTTTCTTACGTTCGTTTTTTTTTGGCATTATTTATATTACTCAGTATAAACCATGGCAGACACCAAGGTAGATTCCGCGACGGAAATTTCCGCTAAGGTAAGAAACACGGAAAAGCGACCTAAATCTTTTTCTTTTTTTTTTTTTTCATTCATTTTATTTCGTCACAGGTTTCCGTCGTTACTGTTTCGCGCGCCGACACCGAAGAACCCACGGCAGCTATTGTGTCCAAAAACTAACTAAATGGAAAAAACCCCGTGAGACCGTTTTAGATCCTCAATCCGTCAAAGTGCTGAATTTGTAAACGATTTTGGAGGCAAATCAACAGATCTAGATCTTATTGTCCTGAATGAGGCTCGTGAACGCTCAGACTGCGCGCGGGTTCTTTGTTTATAAGCTACAGTCGGTTCTCGGTTCCTCTTTGAACCGGAGCGGCGCCGCCGGAGATCTTGATGATGATGATGATGATGATTTTATTTATTATTGTTATTCCTGCTACACTGTAAACCAGCCGTGTGAACGCGCGCTGATTTATTTCTTCATTTCTGCTGGGATGCATTTGCACGCTGTTGGGTTCTCAGGCCTGTGTGTCCATTCTCAGAAACTTGACCATTCTGTAAGCGACAGAACTGATGAATTATTTATTCGGATGTTCATTCGTGTCGTCCTGAGATTCCGCGTTTTGGTCTACAAGTTTATTTTCGGTTGGAGTTTGTGAGGTCTCGGTGCTTGAGCTTTCCTTTCATTTCATTCTAAGCACACGCGTTTTAGATTGTTATTTATTTTATTATAACCTACATCACACACATTTCTGTTTGTAGTAAAAAGCTATGGATCGGTTTATTTAGGCTCTATACCGGACCCCCCCTTTCTCTCTCTCTCTCTCTCTCTCTCTCTCTCTCTCTCTCTCTCTCTCTCTCTCTCTCGCGTTCATGAAGCGCAGTTTTGGATCGAGGCTTATCTCATATCTTGTTACTTCCGAGTTTACATTTCGGAAGTGCTGTTAGTTGTATCTAGGCTGTATTTAAGCGTGCATTAGGATTTTTTTTTCTTTCTTTTTTATATTTCGTATCAAGACTAGATAAACCCGGTGCTCTGAGGTGATGTACAGACTCCGAGGTGTATGCACACTGTAAATAATGCATATTATTTCATATTATTAGGCTACTATTAGCGGAGATGCATCGAAAGTAGAATCTGAATTACTCCCGGCACCAGAGAAGTGTCAGATACTTATTAACAGGCTAATAATAATAATAGTAGTAATAATGATAATAATAATAATAATAATAGCGTTGCGGTAAATTGGTAGTGCCGCGTACTTGATGAAATTCTGTAATCCTCGCTCATTTTCGTCAGGGCTTTAAGACTTGAAGACTTTTAAGTAGAACATAAAGTGAATCATCTGCTGTCTTCTATCTGACAAGGTTTCGGTGAAAAGCCGGATAAAGTGACTGCCGCCTCCAGTTTGTTCCTCTCGACCTAAATCCGGTAGATAGCGTGAAGGCAGGCAGGAGGGAGGGAGGGAAAGGGGGGGTGGATTGAGCTCTTCTGGCTGCGCACCAAACCGCATACTGTATTAGATAGTACGCAGCGTATTGCTATGTGCACTATTTGTGCACTGTTTGTCCATACTGTATAGGACGGTAGTGTGCATGCGCGAGGATGGCTGCGCGCCCCAGTTTGGCGCACTGTTTAGCGCGCGAGGGTGAAGTGCGCATTTTGGGATGATGGTCTCGGAAATGATGTTGAGAGAGAAAGAGAAAGAGCCATGCGCCAGGCCTTCTTTGTCCTTTCAAAGTCTTCCAAGTCAGCTTGTTTTCCCACCCCTGACTCGCCTGAATCTTAACGACCGTCCCTTTTTTCTGCGATCTGCTCCACGGGTGTGTCCTCCTCGTAGCATATGGCGTTCACGAAATTGCCCGAACTACAATACCCATGGTATCTCAATAACACCGAGGTGTCGTATTACATATCATCTAACTCTTAAGTAGGCGGGTCCTTACGCCAAATGATTGACAGCTAGAAAGGCACTGTATCAGCCAATGGCGTTGTCCTGACCATATCTGCACTTTTACGCACAACCTCACAGAGGGCGCTCTTGCCCGCCCCCTTTCCCTCACTCACCATCTTGGCTCATTGGACGTAATGATGGTTTTAAATAGCCAGGGCACTCTCCTCTAACCAGGCGTCGTGTTAATGGCTATGTTTAATCATTTTACAGGACTTGAAGGAGAAGAAGCTCCTTGAAGAGAAGGAAAATGGAAAGGAGGCCACTAATGGAAAGGTAGCGCACACTAAACAATTCATTTAAGTCAAGATTTGTTTATGGATTGACTGAGATGAGGCGGATGATCTTACTAAAAGGGAAATGTTTTAACAGGAAAATGAGGAAAATGGAGAGCCTGAGATCGATGAGGAGGAGGAGGATGAAGTAGACGAAGAAGACGAGGAGGAAGACGGAGAGGGTGGGTGGTGTTGCCGTTTCCTAAACGCTGTTTTGACTTCTGATGGATGCCTCTCGTGTTTGAAACCTGGGTGTAAATCTGACTAATATAGACATTGTTATTGCAGGAGATGAGGACGAGGAGGAGGACGAGGAGGACGAACTGGGCGGAGGAACGAAACGAGGGGCTGATGAGGATGATGAAGACGACGAGGTGAGGATGTGTAGCGGATCATCAGGAAGTTGTTAGGAGTTCAGTATCCTCAGTCTTCTCTCCACTCTTCTGCTCTTCTAATCTGTGGCTTTTGCTCCCTCTAGGAGGAGGTCGACCCGAAGAAACAGAAGACGGATGACGATGATTAAAAGGATTGTTGGATGCTACTGATCCGGTGTAGAGCTCATCTTCAGCACGTTTGTTGGAGCCAGTGGCATAAAGGACTCAAACATCAAACATGGTCATTTTTTTCCCCCCAAGTTCCCACGTCTCACCCACTAACCCCCAATGCAAAATTTTCTAGAGGGAAAAGTCCACCACCCAGATCCCCAACACGACGACAAAGTTCACAAGACGAGGATTTGTTTGTATTTTTATTTACATTTTATATTTTTGTACATATTGTTAAGGGATCAGTCACTTGATCGTGATCTCCTGTGACCAAAACGGTGCTTCTTTATGAAATTTTACTTGTTTGACCATGTCTCACAAACTTTGGAAACAGAAACATTTATAAAATCAGCCATTTAACTCTGAGCATTCCAGTCAGATTTTATGTATGAACTTTAGTTGTACCATAAACTAGTTTTGTTTCATTTGTTTTGTTTGTATGGGAGGGCTAGGCCAAAGAAAAGGAGTTACTTTTCTTATTGTTTTTCGTTTGCATTTGTTTTACCTTGGCCTGTCTGTGTGTGTGAAGTTTGTTCAACAATAAACCTGACTTTTATTTTGTGAGTTGTACTTGACTTCTGTTTCCTTTGGTACCTCTCTGTGCTATCAGAAGATTGAGTTCAGTTCACAGGACTGCCCAAGTGTTGCTTAAGGCTGCTGAGTAAGATCTTCACTTAACAAGTGAGTTTAGAAAGCCTGCAACGTTTATCTTAATTTGGTTTTCATCTGTTGTGTGGTAAATTACTAGTACTCCAGTCAAGCATGCATGAACTGCTTATCACTTGCTTAAAATATGGATATAAAAGCTAGAAATAGTATCTCTGGGCTATGACCTCTGAAAAAGGTCAAGCCCATGGCTGAAAAAGGCACCAAAAAAATTTGGCATAAGGAGATCTTTGGGAGGAGTTTTGGCAGTTAGAGCAGTGCACACATTCTGTATTTAGGGATGTATTAAATGTTTGAATTTCCTAAACATCAGTACCCAATGAAATAAAGTGGAAATTTTATTTAATGGGAATATAATATCTACAGTACAAATGGTCCCCAGCAGTTTTAAGAGCAAGGATTGCCTTTCATTGAAAAGTCAGAGAACGAGATGGAAGAAAGCATGATGATCAAATTTTATATATCGTAAACGAAACTTAGGGTGATTGTGCTGCATTGGGTTCCATTTTCGTGTTATGCTAAAGACATCAACCAGGAAGCACCTTATTCTATGAGCTTACAGTAGTGTCCACATGTCACCTCTGTTCATCATAAAAACTGTAACTTGATCACCGTTCAACCTCATTAACAATTTATCAGCTTCTCAGTGTCTGAAGTTGACCAAAGTGCAGTGATCCCTGTATCATGCAAAAGGTAAAGTGAAAATCCACTCTGAATGTTCCTAAGATTAATCTTTATAATTAATGCGATCTTGGACTTCATCCAAATGAAGTAAGGAAATTCTAAGCTGCCTTTTTTTGTCGAAATGTCTTTCATCAGCGGTTTTATACATTATACATTATAAAGCCATTCATCTACCTGCTGATAGTGGTGCAGTGAGATTTAGCTGTCACCATCTCTACCTAAAGAGAGGGTGATGCAGCGGTGCTTTAGTCTGCCCAGAATTTTTACACTCTGCTCAAACAGGTCAGCTTCCAAAGCTTCAACTGTCATGTTAATACTGTTAACACATAACTCAGTGTAAATGAGATCGTTGAAGATTTTTAATTCCATTAAACACCATTCTAACCCCCACCGACCCCCCGTGACATGAACGCAGAACACAACTCCTAACTTCTCATGAAAATACAACCAATAAATCAGCACTAGAATCACTAAATCACTTTCTTTTAAGGGCCAAGTGCTTAACCTTAAAGCCCACTTAACGTGTTTGCTTCCATGTTTTGATTGGCAGTCTGAGGCTGCCTAAGAGCTGGATTTCATCACACACACTGCTTTAGTGAAGTGTGTGTGTGCTCCTGATGTGTATTGGATGCACTCAGAAAAGCTGTCTACACTAAAATGGGCTCTGTGGTGTGTGTGTGTGTATTGATCGTCTGACCCAGGACGCTGATGTCATGTCTACAGAGGTGTGTGTGTGTCAGGTTTAAGAATTAAGAGCTGCGGAGACTAGTAGGTTGTGGTTTTCTGTGTGTGTGGAGCTGGTTGAGTTATATGATATACCACATATAGTATGGCTGCTTGGAGTCATTTTTGTGATTTGAGCATGACAGTAGCCCCATAAAAACTCCAAAGCAGCATAAGCAGCATACTAATTAGGCCTATAAACACTCCACAGGGTTCTACACAAGCACCGCGAATCTCACAGCCACACAACTGCATGCTGGGTAATTTCTCTGTGTCTGTCATCATGTCATCTGTCATCTACTTACTCCTTTTATTTAACAGACTCCTACGCCCTGAGACCACACACACGTACACAAACACAAACACAGGCAATTTCGTCTAGCCTTTAAAAAGTAAAAAATAAAATAAAATAAAAAACTCAATGCACAAACTGAAATTTTAGTGTGTGAAGGTTCAGAACTGAAGAGTTAATTTTGTAGCACAAACTAAGATGAAACATAGTCATCAATGACCTTTTGTCCATGAAGAAACTAAACAGTAACTAAATAATAATAATAATAATTCACCTTTCTTTCAAATCTGTGAAGAAATGCAATGATGTCATCTGAGTGAGTCATCCGTTTATAGCTGGACAAGGAGGAATGCCATACTTCTTACCTGTTTTGTAATATTAGCAACTTTTTGTGACTACAGAAATGTTATTTTGTGACTCTTTTTGACTACAGTGATATTTACAGTGAAAATATTTTTCAGGAAAAAATGCTTTTTGTAGTAGTTGTATTGTTATTGTTAAAAAATTAGCTAGCTAGAATTAGCATACCTAACGACACCTCGTGGAAATCCTTTAATACATTAGCGTAAGGTTATGAAACAGCTGACTGGATGTAGACACTTTGCGATAGAGCTTGTGTATCATGAACATTTCCAGCCAACCCTAAATCAAAAAGTAAATATCAAATACTAATACTGGCTTCACTATACAGCAAAAAAAATGGCACATGGTAAAATAATTCTTTAGACTTTATTCTTGAGCTGAGTTCAGCGGTCTTGGAATGTGTAATGTGAAGCACTAGTGGCTGATGTAGTGCCATTGTGAAAAAAGTTCTGGCAGCAACAGAAATTTTTAAAGATAAAATCTCAGAGTGTGAGATTTTTAATGATTTTTCACACAAGACTCAACTAAAATAAACAAATTATTTGAAATAGAATGGCGCAGGTTGACGTGAAACTCACGGGATAGCTACGAATATGCTATTGGTAATGTTGAACAGTAAACAAAACATTCATTTGGACTGAAAAAAACAAAACAAATCAAGGGCGATGATACTAATGAAGCTCTACTAAGTGCAGCCGTCAAATTGACGACTAAAAAGAGCAGGCAAATTTATCAGAACGCTGTCTAAACGGAACCGAAGAGTAAAATCAGATCAGTTGTGGGTGTTCATTCAGGGCTGGGGGATATGTGAAGATTTTACTGACACTGTGATACATGACTACACTGTTTTCAGAGATCCAGCAGGCACTGTCTAAGAACCTTTCTAACTCCACCGATACCCACAGCATTTTTGATTTTCCATCCTATTCTGGGTTAGAAATAGTGAATAATTATGTTCAATAAAAATATCATTACACGAAAATAGCATTTTAATGTTTTTCAGTGTGGCACTTGTGTTTTGCTGCCACTCTGTAAACAAACCTAAATATCGTGATATATCATGTACTGTGAAAATATCAGAAGATACCACGATATGATATTTTGGTCATATCATCCATCCGATTGTTACTGCAAATTTTATCATCAAAAGTCCAAAAACAGACTGTTTTTGGCGAGCCTTAGATTGTTTTTCTTACTGATTCACCTTTCCGCACTTAGAGGGAAAAAAAAACCTAAATATTGAAAGTAGGAAGGAGTTAAAACATCGCCATGTTGATGCTAAACACTGCGGATTCATTCTGCAGATAGACTACATTAGCTAGCATTGAGCTAGTCACAGCTTGCTACTTAGCAACCAAGCTAATTGTTGGATTTACGACAACATATCAAAGGTCAGCGGTACACGTACACACAAATAAGATACAGGCAGATGCAGTTTATTAAATTGTGGTTTTATATAGTTGTGTATTATTCACTGTTAATGTGTACGTGTTTTGACACATAGCGACGCCGCTTCCGCCATTTTGCTTTTTCGCGCTGCACGTCGAATCTGCCGCAGCAATGAATTATGGGATATGAAGGTTCGCGCTGCAGCGCCCATGCTGATTCGCTTCAGACTCTTCTGCCGCCTAGTGGCCGTAGAGGGAACTGCAGGTTACTTCTAACGCAACAGCATGACGTCTAGGATAAGAACAGGATCTTTAAGATTCGACATATTGTAATAAAACTGAATTAAAAGAATAGAATAGAAAATAATCTTTAAGCCACAATGACCTGATAAAATAGAATAGAATTGGATAAACTAGAACAGGATCTTAAGCTACAGTGACAGGATAGAATAAAAATAGAATATTAAGCCACAATGCCATAATGGAATAAGATATAATCTTAAGTGACAGTGACAGAGTACAACCACAGCCACAGTGAGACAATAGAATTGAATAGAATTGAATCCTGAAGCCTTATTTATAAAACATAACATGTAAATGTACTGCTGAAGCTTCCCTGACAGAATACATATAAAAAAAACCTAACGATTTGTCTTTGCTAGTATGTTTTTTTGTTGTTGTTGTAAATTTGGTAATTAATAGAAGAAATTAAATAAAGATGTTCTCAGATACTTAAGCTGCACGCACACACACACACACACACACACACACACACACACACACACACAATAACTCATCACAGTTTTCTGTGCTTTTACTCAAACTTGTTATGATTCGATTATGTGCTATTAAATGCTAAATTATGACACTGCTAAAGTTTTAATTCAGTGCTCATTATGACACTGTGTACAGTCGTGTTATGGCTTTGTATGGTAAGTGTGGTTGTTGTACTCGTGACATTAATACGGTGTTACACTGTTATGTTGCCCCTATGACACTGCCATGGGTTGCTATATGATTGGCATGCAAGTTTTCTCCTCAACTTAATCAGGTATTTATCTGTGGTACAGCAATCAAGCATTTATCTGTGGTAAAATATTCTGTAGCTGCCATAATCACACGTTAATACTTTAACCAAGCATCCTCTATACAAGTTTAGTCAATTTCATTTATAAATACTAGAGACTTTGCAAACCATTGTTTATTATTCTGTTGTCCAGAAACTCCACAGTTAATTTTTGTAAGGATTCTTTCATAAAGGACAATGGATATGTTTGGCTGATGCCTTCCTGATGATCTCAGTCTAGCATTTCTAGTTTTCAGGTATGAAAAGCTAGCCCTTAGACTTGCAAAGCCCTTGCAAAATTTTATTCATTGTAATGAAATTAAAAAAAAAAAAAAATGATACAAATAACACTACATCCGAAAGAAGCTGTTTTGGAGATAATTGTGTTGTGGGACAGCTTTTATTAAAAAGCAGCTCAATCATGCTGCCTTCCTTTTACAGCCACCTTACAAATGAAAAGCAGGAGTGAGAGTGATCATCTGGAGCTTCCATGATAACATTATCAGGAACCTGATTATCATAATATTATTGTATCACAGTTGATCAGCACATGTCCTATCAGGAAGAAACTTAACTTAACGTTAGGTTATTTATTGAGGGTAAGAACGTTCACGTTGTTCAACAGTGTAGTGTGATTTACTGAAAAGATCACTCATTAAATAGTTAGTGTTTGGGAAAAAAAAAAAGTTTGAAACCTAAAATGTGATTCATTTTGTTCTGTATTAATGTGCATTTCTTAGATCATGAACTCACAGCAATCTGCTTCTTTCATAAGACACTCATGAGCCACTTGAAACTACTGTTGGTGAAACTTTACATTCTCCTCACACCGAGTTGCTTTGTTTTCCCATCCCACCGAAATGCAGGTGGCCATTTTGCCTCTTGAATACAAAGACACAGGCAGCTGTGGCCAATGGAGCTGAGGGGCTCAGGATGGGGATGGTGGGGCTCTGGGGAGGCACCGGGGCAGAATTACAAAGCACCCCCACTATTAAAGCTCTTTCTCCAGGCTTTGTTGTCCTCACACACGCATACACACCAATCCGCCTTTTGTTACCACTCAAACAGTTTAGCAGACGCAGCCTCGCCTACCAACGCTGCTCCTCGAGGGACGCCTTGTATTGGATACGGCCACTGAGAGCAAATGGCCAGGGAGCGTGTTAATTGCCCTTGAATGCATGAGCTGCAGTTACTTGCCTCATCAAATGAGGTTTAATAACGATGGCTAACCTTGCCAGACCTTCAGGATTAGGGTACATGGTGTGACAACAGCGAGTCTACCATCAGTACATTTTTTTTAGAAAATAGGCAGTACAGCTCACAAGACATTCTCTCGCTTCTTTCTCTCACTGTTCCTCTCTCTCATGCACACACAAAGAAATACTATACTGTATATATTGTCTATGCTTATGCTTATTTTTAGGGAACCTTTTTTAGTCTGCCTCAGATGGAATAAAACATAAACCAGGCCTACATGCTGGTCAGGAGTGAAATGAAAGATCTGTCAAAGAAACTACAGCAGTGTAGCATGTAATTATTTAAGTTCAAGCAAGTTCATTAACACAGCCAGGAAAACGTGCAGACCCTATAGGATCTACGGTATATTCCAGGCTACACTGATGTGTTAGTGTGTGTTTTATCAGGTACTACAGTACTGTGCAAACACTTACTGCACTTTGTACCACAGCGCTATTGAATTCTCAAATCTGATTTGGCAGAAGGTGTTGATTAAGTTTCTTCAACAGCAAGTTTGACTGTAGCGCAGCTCCAAATCGCACATTTGTATTAATGCACTTGTTCTAATAAGTTATTGTTGCTATAGAAACTGCTTATTCACAGGGACTTGTATGGTGGGTGCTGGACATAATCCCAGACTAATAATAAACATGTTATTTAAGAAAAATGTGGTATTGTTGAAATGGTGAAGTTTTCTGAAAAGAGACATTTATGGAAGTCTCCATATGAGCTTGATGATGTTCTGTAACAGTCAGAGGTGAAGCTCTAAATTAAGAGTTACGTTTGCCAACATCATCAAGACATCAAGCACAAGTTTATGCTTTGTGGTTTCTCTGTAACGTGACAAGCTACCTTTATTATCTTATTAACTTCAAGAGAGAGAAAAAAGGAGAGGCTGGTGTGGGAACGACTGTTTATAGCTGCTATAACGTAAGTGAACTAACTGGTTTCACGGATGTTCCACAACAGTAAATGTAACTATAAATGGATGAAAAATAAAACTAGACATTCTTGAAAAAATATTTACACCCCCCTTATTGACTATTTTCTCAAAACAACATGCTCCAAGTTTGTTTTATTCCTTACTTATTACACATATCTACCCCGTTGGTCACCTCGTTGGTGTTTGGTCAGAGATAAAAGTTAATCTTTTTTTTTTCCATGCACAGGGTGTGTTATCGTCCTTCTTCAGTCCGTTCTGCTACTGTTGGTTGGTGGACTGTTTCCCAGAAGTGATATCAAGTGTTTACAACAAACAACACTCCTGTACCTGACCCACTCGTACCACAAACTACATGAAAAGAAATGCAGCTCAGCTCGTGGTCTGTTGAGTGCCTTCATACCATCAGAATTTCTCACCTCATGGTTTTCCAACAGCATCGGATGAAGCATTAATGATTAATGACATGTTTGTCTGCATTGCTAGGAGTTTCTATGGCAGCAATGAAATTACACTCTCAGCAGTTTGGAAAGCTGTGTTATGGTTTAAACATCAACTACTTTACCAAACACTACTGATCAAGAACTTCTGAAATGTCCTGTTTTTCTGGAAACTTTTTTTTTGTGGTAAAAATGACCAAACATCCACCTCTATCAGAACTGATATTTTACAAAAACAACTAACAACACAACAGAAAGAGCAAAGACAAGTGAGTCTTACTGAATGAACAAAACCTTGTTATTGAAACATGGGTATATGGTACTGATATAGTCCTATTACAAATAAATAAATAAAGTCAGGCTTTATATATATATATATATATGATCACTTCAAATGATTCATGATTACTTCAAAATTGAATTATGTTTTTAAAAAAAATGACTGAAAAGCCCATTCACTGAAAAGTTGGGTTACTTTGTTGTATGTTAATTTGACCACCAGGGGGCACAATTACATAGGGTTCAGTTAATGCTGCACATAACCAGGCTTGAAGGGGTCCCTCGTTTGTGCAAATGAGGTCGTGGTGGATCCGGAGCCAGTCCTGGGAACATTGGATGCAAGCTGGGACGCCAGTCCATCGCTGGGCACCATGCACACACATTCATACACTCATTCACACAGAGAGATCATTTATCTTAGCCATTCCAGCCACCTGCATGTTTTTTGGGAGCTGGGAGGAAACCGGAGAACCCAGAGGAAACCCATGCGGACACAGGGAGAACGTTTGGAACTCTGCGAATACAGTAACCTAAGTACAGGATGGAAACGTGGAGCTGTGAGGAGGCAACACTACCCACTGCACCACCAATAATTGAGCAACTCTTTAAGTAAACGGATAAATAGACAAAGCAATAGATAAATTATTTTTTTTAAAAATGAAAATATTGTTTTAAAGTAAAGGTCAATGCAGTTTGGTTTCTTCCGGCACAGTGGATTAATCTTTAATGAAATATAAAAACAAAGAAAATAATTCTAAACATCAGTAGATTCATCACTGATTTATTAAAGTTTCTTTCATTTGATTATTGATTTGTCTTGACAGGAAAAAAGTTTTACCTTCCTTAAATACCCTTACATTTTATCATTTTATCATTGATCTTAATTCATGTGATTCGCTTACAGGAGTCATTAAATCTGATAACATATAACAGTACATGGAACATGCCTTGGTTTCTATAAATATGTAAGAAAATTTGAAAATCATGTTGTAGGAATTAAGAATTAAACACAGAATGTAAAATGTATGTCAACTGAGGCACAGGATCATAAAACGCTATCTCTTTTGCGCTGTAATATTGTGTCGTTGGATCACTTTGAGGCCTAGAAACGTGTGGGTGTGTGGAGGTATGTGTGTGTAGGTGTGTGTGTGTGTGTGAGAGAGACTCTGCTTCTATTCTGGGTGTGCCTCTTAATCAGCTTACTAGACTGCCCTGTGTGTTTGGTTTTTCCTCCCTCATCTTGTTATGCTTCACTGTTACAGCTGCACCTTCAGCTCCAAACAGACGCCACGCTATATCACTGATCCAGAATCACAAGCTTTCCACACGCTTAAAGGGACAGCTCAGGAAAAAAAATACATTTACACACTTATGCTAGTGTAGTTGTATGCAAAATATAGAATTGTAGGATTGTAGCAGAGGCTAATGTTGTTGTTGTTTTGCAAGAAAAGCTTATTATAGTAGCTTCCAGTTTAATTTCATGTCTAAATCATTACGCAGTTGTCTGAAAAGTCACCCTTTGGCCCAGAAAGATGACGTGTCTTGACTGATTGAGTGCATTTTTGGATGAGGGGAACATTGTGTACACATTTCTATCTCTTTATTTATTTCTTTAACCATTATGAGTTCTGTTTCCAGATCAGCTCTTGATGCTATGTAGGTGTTCAGCTAGTCGGAGAAGACTGAATGAACTTCCAGATCTTCCTTGGTTCCTCAACACCTGTTGCTCTTCTCTCCTGTCTTTAACGTTTCAGGGACTCTGCCGTGTCCAAACAGATGCTCTATTAAAGGTGAAGTTTGTAATTTTTAAATTGTTTCTAGACAAAAAATAATGATATCATTTTATAGATACCTTAGCAAATAAATAAATAAAATAAAATCATGATTTGCAATACATTCATGCAATGGATTTTTCTTTGTTTCAGGTATCTTAGTTAAAGTTTTACAGCCCAGAAATTAGCCCCGCCCACAGGCAAGGCAGTGCTGCTCATAGGATCCAACATTTAGCTTTGCATCATCATATTCTAGGTGGAAAATACACCTGATAAACATTATATCGAGCAGAGAAACTGGCTTACACCTTACTACACATATTTTTTGCGCTCTGTAATGCTGTAATTCTGCTGACACCTACTGTAAATCAAAACATTATAGTAGATTTGATTATTGTAGATCATTAGTTTAGTAGTTTTATGAGCTTTTCCCGCAGTGAAACTTGTACTTTATGATGTTTAACTCACGTGAAAGTAGTCAACATGTGGCCAACAGATGTTTTTTTATCTGTTTCACCCCAGTAAACATACTCGGGGAAATGTAGGACTAATGATTGATGCAGTTAAGAAAAACAATGCGAATACTTTTCCCATTAAGTATTGTAAGAACGACAGGACCGTACTCATCCATGACACAATGGATCTGGGTCAAAATCTAGTGTTTGGGCCTAGATTCATGTAGTTCTGTGTCAACAAATTTAGCAGTACAAGCTTGTGTGAAAGTGAAGGAGCTTTTTCACACTGCCACGGAGAACAGTACAATCATATCTAATCATTATGTCAGCACACCTGGTCTTCATTTATTAATAATTGTTTATATACCCGGGTCAGGGTTAGGTAGTGATGAGTGATTTGTGTTGTTTGTGAACAACTCCTACAAGTGAATTGATTCACAAGCCTTTTTCGCAGATTTTCATCGACACACTAAATTAAGCATAGTCTTAAAAAGTTACATCATTAAGAGGTTCCGACAAACATAGATTCGTAAACTGTGGATTGTGGATTTATTAGTGGACCTTATACGGTGGGACTAACCCGAATCAAATGAATCAAAACTCTCCGTCAAATCAAATCATTAACGTGAGTCATGGTGCCCATAATTAATAACCAGTGAACGCTGTAAATAAAGTCTAAACACACTGACTTGTCAACTCTCCAGTTGTGCCCTTATTGTGCCTTTACCCTATTGTCAAAATTTTATTAAGGAGCTATAAACTTTGTGGTACACTTTGTATATGTGTGTGTGTGTGTATGTGAATGCAACAAATGAGGTGAATAGTGACTGAATGCTCAGTATGTTCACCAGAGTGTATCGTCTGAACACATATGGTCCAGCTGACCTTCCTGATAGAAAAAAGTTAATAGCTAAAGGGTCTCTGATGAACTAGCATCTGCTTTCCTTCAGCAGACACCACATGGGTCAGGCTTCTGCTAGTTTATAGCTGTGAGTGTAATGCTGAGGTCTGGCATTCACAGAAAAAAAGATGAAAGCAAAAAAAAAAAGTGATGCAAAGTGTGTATGAACTGTCTGAAGGTGACTTAGGGTTTATTACTGATTAATGAGACTGGAGTTAAAGGTAAAAAGTACATTATCTACATTCAAAGTATTGTATTGACAACTGACATGGTGTCTTACACACCTCAACTCAGAAGTAGGGAAGGTTTCCTCAACCCGAGTTCAGCGTGTCATCACTCCTGAGTTAAGCTGGACACGGCGTGCCTTGTGGGCTGGCTTTTGGGAGAAGGGGCGGAGGTTAGCTGGAGCTGAGCTTGTTTTCTGGGCAGTGTAATCAGAAGCCTCAAATTTGAATTTAAGAATTTAAAGCACTTTGTAGCTCTATACTGCTGTAATTCTGTACACATACACATACACGTTATTCACATAAGCAGCTGTTACCATCTAACACCCAAATATAATCCTTTAACTCTGCAATCTGTCTCAATACTAGTGTAGATAAATGTGTTTGTTGTGGTGTGGAAAAACATGAAATATACAGTATATGACCACCTTGCAAATCAGTTTTTCTAAGGTATCTTTGAAATATATATATCGTTAGCTTCATAGCATAATTGCCCAAGTCCTATTTGGTTCAAATAGGACTTAGGCAATTATGGTATGAGGCTAATGATATATATTTTTAATTACAAACTGCACCTTTAATAACGATGAGTAAAATGTTATTAAGAAATGCTAGGCTTGTGTAATACATAGGTATATTTATAGACT
>CM074965.1:16741210-16754160 GCA_037577455.1 Pangasius macronema | reverse complement strand
AAGATAGGGATAGGTGGAGAGTGATGATTCGCTGTGGAGACCCCTGAAGGAAAAAGCCGAAAGAAGAAGAAGAAGAAATGATATCAGCTCAGTCTGATGAATCAGATCAAAATTCATGCAACTTCAAACTAACTTGAGGTTTTTCATGACAGCCTGAAAAAAACATTCCACTTGGAGCCACTGTGTGGTACTGAAATCAAAGCGAATTAACAGGCAGATTTTATGGATCTTTCATGTCATTCACTTCAATCCGACATCAAACACATAAGAATATTGTTCGCTCATCAATAAGTGCCGCACACCATACTCTTCACTTTCACACTATTCCATGAAAAGTGCATTGTACTGTAGTATTCAAAAGGTTCCTTTCCTGCCGGATGTGGGGAGAGCCAATCAGACTGCGATCTTTGAGATCCTGAAGGTTGTGGCTAGAAAAGTGTACAAACAGTATCCAATGGCCAGAGTACCTGAAGCTGAGAATATATCATTTTAGACAACACAACAGCATACACACAACTCAAATTATGTCTTGTCACAGTTATTTGATTTTGTTTGACCTGATTTGTCTGTTGGCCTCCACTACACAGTGACATTTTTAGTGATTGATTTTGTTGCCTTCATTTTGTTTGTTTAGTTCTGAACAGAATTTGATGACCTGAACAGAATTTGATGACCTGAATAGAGCAAAATTTGATGACCTGAACAGAATTTGATGACCTGAATAAAGCAAAATTTGATGAGCTGAACAGAATTTGAAGAGTGAACAGAATTTGATGACCTGAATAGAGCAAAATTTGATGACCTGAACAGAATTTGATGACCTGAATAGAGCAAAATTTGATGAGCTGAACAGAATTTGATGAGCTGTACAGAATTTGATGACCTGAATAGAGCAAAATTTGGTGACCTGAACAAAATTTGATGAGCTGAACAGAATCTGACGAGCTGAACAGAATTTGATGACCTGAACAGAATTTGATGACCTGAATAGAGCAAAATTTGATGAGCTGAACAGAATTTGATGAGCTGTACAGAATTTGATGACCTGAATAGAGCAAAATTTGGTGACCTGAACAAAATTTGATGAGCTGAACAGAATCTGACGAGCTGAACAGAATTTGATGACCTGAACAGAATTTGATGACCTGAATAGAGCAAAATTTGGTGACCTGAACAGAATTTGATGACCTGAACAGAATTTGATGACCTGAATAGAGCAAAATGTGATGACCTGAACAGAATTTGATGACCTAAATAAAGCAAAATTTGATGACCTGAACAAAATTTGACGAGCTGAACAGAATTTAATGACCTAAATAAAGCAAAATTTGATGACCTGAACAGAATTTGATGAGCTGTACAGCATCTGATGATCTGAATAGAGCAAAATTTGATGAGCTGAACAGAATTTGAAGAGCGAACAGACTTTGATGAGTGGAATAAAATGTGATGAGTTGAACAGAATTTGTTGAGCAGAGCAGAATGTGATGAGCTCTTGTAAAGCTCACCTTGTCTCGACTTCAAAAATAAGGTGAACAGAGGAAATTCTTTCACAGTCCAGAGTGGAAGGGCACGCCGAGCTGAAGGTAGCTCACTGCCATGATTGGGCGGCCAAGGCGAAGGTTCTGCGGTCACGTGACCGTCTCCCAACCCCGGGACGCCATCTTGGTGGAAAGTTTGGAATTTGTGACACATAGGGGGAAGAAGAAGGGAAAAAAAGGAGGAGGAGGAGGAGGTGGAGATAACGAGAGAAGTTTGACGCTTTGCAGAAGACGTTTTTTTTTTTTTTTGAAAAAAAAAAAAAATCTTCAGGATATTTTAAAGTTTGGAAAAACGACGTGTGGTATAAAAGTGCGGATTTAAATCGCCAGAGTTGGGAGAGTGTTTGCTTGTTTGTTTTGTTTTGTTTTCTTCTTCTTCTTCTTTTTTTTTTTTTTTTGGAGAAAGCTTTCCACGACTGGCCACCACACATTCACTTTCTTTTTCTAGCCATTTCACGCAGTGTAGAAAGAATGAGAAAGTGATGCTTTGTGCGGGTGAAACCCCCTTTTTCCTGCATGTTTGAATGGAAATTGAATTAGCGTGTGGGGAAGAGCTGAACATTTGGACCGTCCCGGCTTCCCTTTTCCGCCGCTGTCAGCTTTCAAAAGTGACGCTTAGCCGAGCTAGTCGTTTTAGCCTGACCCGGACCTGGAGGACACAGCAACTCCGACTCGCCTTTTCCAAACATCCCCACAACTCTTTCACATGTTTACACTCGGATTTCATGTCGAAGGCTTGTAAGTTCACCGCCTGACACTTTGGGAGTCCGACCGAACCGACCATGCCGGTCAGGAAGAAAGGTGAGTGGCAGAGAAGTCCATACACACACACACACACNACACACACACACACTCTTACACTTACACACTTATTACCATAATGCAGCAGAGACCAAGTCTGAGCACTCATTATTTCCTGCCTTAAATAGTGCACTTATATAGGGAATAGGAAGACATTTTAAACAGTCTGTACATTTCCCTAATGCACTTAACCCAAGTCTCAAATGCATCCTTGCTCCCTACCCAAGTGCACTACATAGGCTATACTGCGTTTTCCAGTTTCACAAGGCTTCCTCTCGTGTTTGTATTTAGGCTGAATCCCAACCATAAATACAATAGAAGTGCACTACAAAAGGGTGTTAGTTATTTGAAGACTTACACACGGCTTTAGCTGCATGTTTATGTTTTATAGGCTGAATCCCAAATACACACAGTGTGTAAGTGCACTACGTAGGGTATATGATAGCTGTTTTTTTCTATTTTGACTAGTTTATGACTTGCACAGGGCTTCAGTTAGATACGCATCTGCTTTATAGGCTGAATCTCAAACATACCTAGTGTATTAGTGCACTACAAAGGGTGCCTCTAGTGATGAAAATGATTACAATGAATAGACTTCCGAACGTGTACCGAAATCAACGTATAATTACATGTATAAATCAGGCTGAATCCCAGACATACATAGTGTATGAATGCACTATATAGGGTGTAAGATCACTACTATCTTTAGTGTTAATTATCTGAAGACGTACACGGCTTTAGTTGCATATTTATGTTTTGTAGGCTGAATCCCAAATATACCTAGTGTGTACGTTCACTACAAAGGGTGTGATATCACTACTTTTCCTAGTGTTGCTTTATGTAAAGACTTACACACGGCTTTAGTTGCATCTTTATGTTTTATAGGCTGAATCCCAAATACACATAGCATATGAATGCATTATATATGGTGCAAGATCACTACTTTTTCAAGTGTTACTTTATCTGAAGAATCACACGATAGATATTTCTGTTTTATAGGCTGCACCGCATACAAGATGAGAACATTTTTAAGTTTTAATTTATATGAAGACTTACACGGTGCTTCAGTAACATAGTAATGTTTTATCTCCACAATCCCAGGTATACACAGGGAATAAGTGCACTGCGCTTCTTAAATGTCTCCATCCTCCCTAACTAAGTGCACTACATAGGGTATAAGATCACTGTGGTTTCTAATTTTACTCTATCCGAAGATGTGTACAGAGCTTTAACTATATATTTATGTGTTTTATAGGCTGAGTCCCAAATACACATAGGGTATAAGTGCACTATAGACTGAATTCCAGTTATACATGGCGTGTAAGTGCACTACATAGGGTACAGGATAAGTGCGCACTCTCTGTAGACATTTAGTTATTTATATTTTGTATAGACTCAATCCAGGATGTCTCCATACTTCTATCATTCACAGGGTTATGTTGTTGAAGTAGAACGTGGAGAGGGGAGACAGGTGTAGATAGATAGATAGATAGATAGATAGATAGATAGATACTATCTATCTATAAATACGTGCACTTCATAGGGTTAAGTGTGCTATAGACTGAATGTCCATAATAAGTGCACTACACAGGGTGTTTATTAACTTCTGTCCTTACTTCTAGACTCTGTGTAGTACGATACAAAACCACAGTTGACCTCTGTTGTTGTATACGTTTATTTGTTTATATATCATATAGGTCGAATTCCAGATAAGTGACCTACTTGGAGTGTAAGTGCACTATAAGCTTAATCCCAGATAGGTGCACTACATAGGGTGTAAAATGGATTAGCCGTCATCTCTCTTTATTTGTTTTGTAGGCTGAATCTCGTCTCTGTATACAAGGGCACTACACAGAGTATAAAATAACTATTCATTTCACTTCCTTATCCTATGTAGCACATTAGACTATAGTGTAAAATGAATGCTGTTGTTTCCTTTTGCACTCCATGTAGTGCACTAGTCTGTATCCCCAAAGCTGGACTCTCTCGCTCTTAAACATTTATCTGTTATATATCTGTCTTTAGGTTTATAGAAGGACAAGGGATATGTCCACGGGATGTATCTCATCTTATTGATACCGAAAATTTTTTATATTTATATGTTTTATTGGCTACATACTAAATGTATTTGTAGTCTGTGTATAGGTACACTACACAGGGAATGAAATAACAAGGACATGCCTACACATTTGCACCTTGCGTAAGACGTACAGCATCATAGTTCAGCGCTCTTGCTCTAAAACAGTTAAACATATATTTCTATAGATGGAGTCCAAAATGTTGTCCTGTGCCCTGTTTGCTGATTATGAAAAACCGTGTAGTTCTAGTTGAGCTGTAAAACGTCTAAAAAGACAAATCCCAAATGGCCAAATATTTTCTACATACATGTGTACAACGTAGGGTGTGTCATCGCTCCTGCGCCCTATGTAGTGCACTAGCTTGTATGTCCCCTGCTCAGACCGTTACACACAGCGGCTGCCTGTTGAGATTTAAGTGGACGCGCAGTACAGCTGGTTGTTCCACAGTGTGTTTTTTTTCTTTCTCTCTCTGAGTATGCAGACACATTACTCTGCTTTCATACTACAACTGTTCACAAAGTTGTGTTTGTTTTTTTTTTTTTTTGGTGAAATGCGCTATTACTGGCATGCTCTGAAGCTAAAACTTGTGCTCTTGAAATGTTTAACGGTCGTCCCCCAGATGCTCAGCGGGCTCTACTGCTCTTGGAGGAATACCGGACGAAACTGAACAACACCGAGGACCGACAGCTGAGGCACTCCATTCAGAGAGTGATCGACATCTTCCAGAGTAACCTCTTCCAGGCACTCATAGGTACCTTTCCTTCCAACTTTTTTTCCTTTCCTGTCATTCACACGTATTTTATGCTAAAGCCTGATTTGATGGTGATCATATTTATCTTTGGGATTATTACACATTCAAGTTCAAGTTCAAGTTCATCAGTTCAGCAATGCAGCCTTCAGATTTAAAGCAAAATAAAGGAGTTACCTGTTTATTTTTTAAAAAGTACTGAACTACCTGAACTGCTAGGCTAATGCTGCCTTCCAAATAGGATGCAAATGCAGCCCAGGCGGTTTCACTGCAGGTAATTTGGAGTGTCCACAGCAGCACTCGTGCACGCTGGATATCACGAATTACAGCACGGCGCTGCTGACTTCTGGCTTCTGATCGGTCAGAAGGTGTTAACCGATTGATAGCATGTCAATGTGTTGTTCTGTCATGTTATTCTTTCTATAGTAACAGCTCACCCACAGGGATTTGTACGATGGATGCTCATGATAAAAGGATTAAGATAAACGTGTAATCGTTGACATGGTGAAGTTTTTTGTAAAGAGATGTTTATGTAATATTTAACATTAACATTTATTTAATCTCTATCAAAAAAACAAAACAAAAACCCTTGGAATTTCCCCTGGGATCAATAAAGTATCTATCTATCTGCCCATCTATCTATCTGTCTGACCTTCCTCAGAGGTCACAGTCCCGCAAACATTGTCAGTCTCCATTCCGACATTGGATTCAAGGAGTGTAGAAGTCCTCAGAGGAGTTGTGTATTAGGAAACATGACAAACTGCATTTTTTTTGCAGTAAGGGAACGACTAACATTTTCCTCTTTGCTAAATAAAAACATGTAATCGTTTGCAAATCGATGTGGTGAAATTAAGAGAAACGCTTCAAGGCACGCTGTTACAGGAAAATAATCAGCTTAAGGACGTTGACGGGAACTCTGCCACGCGTTGCCCCGTATCACGCCACCCTGTTGTTGATCGTTTTCCTATAACAGCACACCCAGGAGTGTTTTATGCCTTACATATCACATAATTAAGTATCATGTCTGATGTTATTCTTGACATTGCTGTCGGGGGTTTTGTATCATTAAACGAGTTTGTTTGTTTGGGGAAAACCCGAGGCATTTCCCCGTCTGTGTTTCTGTGCCTAACTGGAATTCACACAGAGGTGTTGAGTTGTAAAAGTCCTGTCGTAGCTCTGCGTGAGAATGGCCATGATTTCCAGAGCGGTGATAATTCACTGCAGTCTGCGTGTTGCTCCGAGTAACGGCGTTCACTCGGGAAACTTTGGGTGCAGTCGTTTGTGCTCGTCTCCGACCCTGTGCGAACCACGTGACCGTTTCCACAACTCCTCTCACAATCAGCTCGTGACTGTTGTAAAATTCACCTTTTCTCTTTTCTCCCATGCGCTAGCAAGCAGAGACTCGTCTTGCATGACTAATACTGGTTTATTCCAACAAACGTGCCGTGAAAAGCGAGCAGCAGGAATGTGGAGCGGCCGGTTCGAGTTCGCCAGGGGTCAGCTTCCTGTCTCGATCGCAACCTCTGCCTCCCTGTCCCTTTCACAAAATATGACTGATAACTGATTTTTTTTTTAGGGTAGAAAAGTCATCCTGTTTTTTTTTTTTTTTTTATTTGCTTGTGTTATTTTACCTGCAGTAAATCACATGCTTGCTCAGGAGGGATCTTGGCCACTTTGTTGACGTTGGTGTTCATTACGGAGTAACAGGATACTTGATTAGAATCAGTCTGGTGGGAAAAACTAATTTCTCAATGTACTCTGTCCTAAATCACATTTCCTTTAAACTCATTAAAGTGCATAGGACTGTATAATGCACTGTTTCGGGAGTTCAGTGATGTCAGGTCTGTACTGATTTGCAGATTCGCACTCACAGTACACATAACAGCAATGAGTTTAACGATAAATAAGAGAGATTTAGGGCTTGTAATCCTAAATATGAGGTAAGTTTTTGTGTTTCTATCACAGCTTTAAACTCTTGCATTTTATAAAGTGTGCTCAGTCTATTTAATAAATACATTACTACATTATGATCTGACTGCTTTACCAAAAAAATGGAGTCTCTATTAATAACCAGAGCAAGAAGGATCTTGCGTATTTAGTTTCGAGAATCTAAAAATTGATTGTAGACCTAGAGCTAGAACACACACCTGTGTAGAAGTATATATTTACTTTGCACAAAGTGTTAACCTAAAGTCTGGTTGTTTTTAAAGTAAAGCTTACTCATTAGTAAAGATCAGTGTTTGATGATAAAAAGAGAATATTGTTGCTGTAACTTTTTGCTGTTGCAGTGTATTAGTAGCTAGTTATGGTGATGAGTTGCTGGAAGTTTTAATGCGTGTATAACACACAGTGTTAGCAAATCGTAGTGCACGCTCACTCTTAGACCTTCTTACACTCTCGTGCCTCTTCTAATGAATAATGGATTTTCCAACTGCACTCTTTCTTATATCTATGTCAAAGGACAAACATGGTGTAATCCGCCAGTGGACATGATTACTCCAGTCCTAATCCCAGAGCCGCTGATTTACTCCAGAGAGCAGTGCTGTAGTACACACTTCACTGCACAACTAATGATGATCCACGCATGCATACTGCAGTCAGCTGTGCAAGCTTTACCGGCTGTATGTATGGCCTCGTAGGCGTTTGAATCTTTTGCATATCGTGTCCACATGCAATGAAGTGCAGGGTCAGAGTGCAAGGTCAGTCTGAGACCTGGGATAGATAAGGATTAAAGGACAAGATCAGATAGACATCTGCAGACTGTGCCGGGTCCCGGGATTTGAGCTCACTTTATTTTAAAGCAACAGTTCTGCCCAAAAATGCTGATTTTAAATGCTGTTGTTTGCTTCTGCAGTTTCACATTAGAGCTGCGAGGACAGAATTTTTAACAAGTAGGATTGTGAGATCGTGTGCAGTATGTCATCCTCCGTTTGACGATAGTAATGTCCATGGCTTCTGAGGAGTGTTGGCACCAAGAAGGGGGCGTGGCCAGACCCGCGTAACGCATGCCATGTACACGTGACTTCGTTACATGCCAGCTACGTTACAAGTCTGCTGCAGCTGCTAGTCACTATTATTTAGTCAGGTGTTTTTTCTCAGCGTTTGTGGTTTCTGGCACAAGCTTTTAAAATCGAGCTTTAAGACTGAGATGAGCATACATGCGTCTCTGTTACACCATGAATAATGGTGGATAATGATCACACAGTCTCTAACTACCCGATGATGGCTCGGATCAAAAATTAATTTCACGCCACGCAATCTGTTCATAATTACGCTGCGGTCGCGTTAGGAGCAGAATGTCTCCACTTCCTCACCTGGATAGGGGTCCCCCCCCCCCCCAAAATAGCCAGCCTTTTAATTATGCACAGCTTTTTTGTGGTAGATGGCAGAAGATCAAAAGACTAGTAAGGTCTGAAGACTTCATTCGTGTTTATATACTGATGATTAAGGTTTTATGCAGTTCTGTACACATGTAGGGGTTGAATAGAAGTCTGAGTCTGAAGTCAGAAATGAGTGCTGGTGGAAAGATTCAAGGAGGCGTGGCCTGTGTGTTAGTCCCGGGGAAGGAGGCGTGGCCTGTATGTGTGTGTTAGTGCCAGTGAAGGAGGTGTGGTCTGTGGGTGTATGTTAGTCCCAGGGAAGGAGGCGTGGCCTTGGTGTATGCTAATCCACATGAAGGAGGCGTGGCCTTGGTGTATGCTAATCCGCATGAAGGAGGCGTGGCCTCTGCCTGTGTCTTCCAGTCTCAGTAATTGAACTGTTTGCGCAATACAGAATTACAGTTTAATGAATCACAGTGTACTGTATCAAAACAGCTCCAGAGCCCTTTTATGCAGATTATTTAGATTAATTTGATATAAGGTGTTGAGATAACGTAATTATAGAGTATTTCACATCGTATCTCCGGAGTTATTTTACTCCTTTCAGAAAAAAATCCTCTCGATACTGCATATTTTAGTGTCTGGAAAGATTGCGCTATCTTTTACTTGCTATAAAATGACCTGTGGAAATAACCATCGGTAATATTTATCCTGTTTAAACTAACGTTGTTAAAGAGTCTGGCATTTACGACATGACCGTTACATGACCGTTAATCTGGGTGTATGGAGGAAGGTGGGTGAGAAGGTGATGGTGGAGGTTTTCTTCGGTCACAGAATTAACCCAAAAACAGCCGCAGTGTTGGGTAAGAGTAAGAGGTAAGACGAGCTGACCGATGTTGTGAAATTTCCGATCTTGCGGTTAGAGGCCAATTTAATCAGACATCAGTCCAGCAGACTTTTATAGCCAGCTTTACCACAGAGCTCTCTCCAGAGGGACAGCAGGAAACACGAGACACCGGAAAAGCTGGGAGGCAGCGCACTCTGATAGCTAAGCGCTTGTTTTGACTGGAAGCACGAGACTCGAGGAATCTGTGGGTTGATTAAACTCAGTCACAGACCATGACGTAATAATCTTTTAAATACAGCCTATATTTATCAGGTATGTTTTATTGGCACTGTTGTTTTGGCGCTTAAACTTCTGGAAACGTCGGCCGATTCTTAAAATGGCTTCCGCACTGTAGCTACCATCACAAACATGTGGCGGCCTGGGAAAACCCTTCACACGGTGGGATTTTGACATTTTCTACTATATATAGTTCTGTTTCATTCCGACTGCAGCTCAGGGGCGTTGTGGAGCTTTTCTGACAGCCAGGTATCTGATTGCAAGCTGAATATATGACTCTTATGTCTGTTTCAATATGATGTGATCAGGTTTTCCTAGCCTAACCTAGCACATAGAAGGTCTGGGATATAGAAAGCCTGTCCCTGTATGACCTTGTGAACATTTTTTGGCGCGTATGGCATGAAATACAGCTTGTGGTCCTCGTACTTGGCGAGAGCGTGTGACGTGACTTTTGCTGCGTAATCTGGTTCGGCTGTAAGGGACGTCCCTCACCACGCCAGCTCTCTGATCCTCATCCTGTTCCACAGTCTGTCTGAACTAATCACTCGCTCCGTCTTACTGCCGTGGACCAGAAGCTTTGCTCCAGAGTGTGACATGTTGCTCATAAAGCCTGTGTGAGCAGTAGATCAGATTCGTCACTATGTCGGGCTGGGCAGAGAGATATCGAGATCTTTGATGCTTTAATACTTAAATGCTGAGCATTGAAGGTAACAGTTTCTTTCTAGGCTTTTCAGGAAGAGTTTAAAGCTTCGAACCAAACCAAATGGCTTTTGAGATGAATCATGACATCATGATAATGAATTCAAAGCAAAAAAGGAAATACAGGGAAAAGGCAAGAGTTCAACACTGTGTAGTTATAGTCTTATATGACAAATACCCATGTTAGCTATGTTTTACCGCCGCTTTTACCCTGGTGCTGTAAGCGCTGTTAGGTTATCTTAGGATATTTGTAGAATTTCACAGATTTCAGAATTATTACGCTTTCAGATTTCACTCATTCTCACCAATTTGAAATAAAAAATATGGAGAAACTCACCAACTGTGAGTCACTAGCCGGCTAGCTAGCCGAACTGCGTAATGAGGAAACATGACAACAAAGAGAAATCATCTGACTATCATCCATCATTAACTTCCCACCAAACGCGCGAGTCATGTGAAGGAGATGAGAGTATTTATCTATGCAACGTTGCTTTTAAATCCTCGTTAAATGAAAATTCGTGATGAGCACAACCCCCGATGAAATATTTACGAAAGTAGTACAAGTGATCTGTTTCTTAAATATGCTCGTAATGTAATACTGCTTTTGTTTCAGAAATTCATTAGAGTTCCTCTGTGAAGCTTCTAACTTCCTGAGACAAAAATATCCCTGGTGGAGTTTTTATTATTAGCTGTGAAATCACCTGCTCAGAGATTTCAAAGAGAACGCCGTGTGGGAGGAATCACCTCCACGCGTGTGCATTACAGAGATGTTTACACTCATCCCCCTGTATGTTCATGTGATCCTGGCTATACTTTCAGTCATGTTCCCCCAATCCATCACGGCACAACCGCGTCCTTCTGCTGTTTATCTGTGCTGCTGAGGTCACTTCCCCTTCGTTTAGGGAAGTAACCGCTTCCCTGCATCACTTGACACACCACGTTTTACACAAGACACACTCAGTGTTTATCATTTAAATAATTAAATGTGCTCAAGAGCCTTGAACCGAGTGTTAGAGGTTTGTGTTAATTTTTTTGGGAAGAACTCAGACTTGTTTCTGATGTTGTAGTGGCTGTGTATGACCTTTAGAACCACTTCTGATGGATTAATGGCACTCTGTGTAAATAGCCTAGCTGATAGCTACCACAAGTAAACAGCAGTCATGTGCAGAGTGCACTACAAGCTGAAGAGTCCATACTGTCACCTGTCACCCAAATAAATCGATTTTAGTTAGTAAAATGATGCTGTGCAATTATCAGTGAGCTTTAAACATTTGAATGTATTTTTATAATATTTACACGTCACCGTTCCGGGTTAGTCGTGATCCTGGATCTAGGCAAATGGTGTATTCTTATAAAGTAATATTAGAAACATTGAAGACGGATTTTGTATGCTAATAGTTTGAAATTTTACTGGGAGTCACTACCTAGTAATACCTACACTAACTGGTTTCGCTATTACAGTTAGTGTTTTAATTTTAAAACCCTCCCACTAAACTGCTAAATCAGTGCAAGGAATATTCCTTTGGTTGGTTTTTACTCACATGAGTTGCACTTATGTATGTTACTGACATGATAAACTGTTCAAATGTTACAGTAGTCCTGTATTATAAAGCTGGAATTTAAAATAAATTGTTTTATTAGATGTTTTAAAGTTTTCTAGATTCCTTTACCGCTTACATGCGAGTGACTCGGTCGACTGTTACCCGAGATGAACGAACACAACGCTGTTCTGCCCCACTGAGACAAAAAAGCCCACCGGTTTTATCAAAATGGAGTATTCCATTGTTTTTGACGTATTATTTTGTTTCAAGGATTAAAAATAACTTTCTAATCCAATGAGCTGTCTTCTAATTATTTCGTTAAACTCCATTTAAGCCTAAAAGTTCATTTCCTCTTTCACTCTATGAACTCATTGATGTCTGATTGATTCGTTGATTTGTTTATCTGTTTATTCAAGCCGCATTTTCTAAGTGAGACCACTTCAGAGTCATGTTCCCTCCACTCTTCTGACAGATATCCAGGAATTTTACGAAGTGACCTTATTGGATAATAATCAGAAATGCAGCGAGCCGGTGAAAGGAAGCGTCGAGCCGGCCGCCATGAACCTGTGGGATTTCTCCAGCCTCCAAAGTCCGACGGGGACTTCAGAAACGATGCCCAGCATCAGCACCAGCATAGAGGTAGGAATGACGTGTGTGTGTGTGTGTGTGTGTGTGTGTGTGTGTGTGTGTGTGTGCGCGCGCGTGTGTGTGCATACTCCTCTTTCAATCCTGTGAACACGGTCTGCTCAACATCTGCTGTGTTAACGCTTTTGTCTTCTTTCACTGGTCCAGAAAATCTTGCACACATTTTCACCAATCTTCATACACACACACACACACACACACACACACACACGCACACGCACTTGAGCTGTTTACTGTTTAGCCTTGTGAAAGTGTGTTTGAATGAAACTTGCCCCGCCTCCCCCCATTAAGTAGAGTGAAATCTCTACTTAGTGTTTGTTATAACCGTGTTGAAAAGGTGCTCAGTCCATCTGCAGAGGTGTCCACATTTAAGGTTTAGTGAAGTGAAGTGACTTTGTGGCCAAGTGTGGTGACCCATACTCCGAATTTGTGCTCTGCATTTAACCCATCCAAG
>CM074965.1:16729350-16739591 GCA_037577455.1 Pangasius macronema | reverse complement strand
ACACACACGCACTGACACTAATCCTCACTGTCCACAGACGAGAGCTGTTCTAAGATTAGATTCGACTTTAAATTTGAATCTCTCTCTGCTAACACAACACTGTCACCAATTTAAACCTGATGACATCTTCGTCAAAACACTGCGTCAGCACACACACACACACACACCTCCAGCTCCTCTAACTGTACCTCGTCAAATCAAAGCTTTCTCAGTCTCAAACTCTACAGGCCAAGAATGGGAGTGAGAAAAGGTGTTTCTTTTTTTTTTTTAATTAATAATATTTGGTCAGTTCTGTCTGAGGTGTAGTGAGACGTGCCGAATCTGAGATGTGGTAGAAGTTCATTTTACATTTCGTCAAATGACAAACCACATCAAGTCTTCACACACATTTTGTTCAGTCAGCCGTAGTGCTCAGGGAAATGAACAACTAATTCAGCGTATCATAAAACCTCAGGTTTCACCACGATTCACTTCAGATCTTAATTGATTATGTTTGTACGATTCAGAATCATTTAAAAAAAACACACACACACAAATAACTAGTAACTAGGCTGTTTGTGCTGTAGTGGATCAGCGTTATAGAGGATACACATTTTGGGTTCTTCACATTTCTTTACAGTGTGTTGATTTCATTGTTCTGTGACTGTTATTACAACAGACTACAACTGAAATTATTTTGTACAATTATTAGTACAAATTCTGTTTACCTCACACTTTTCTGGTCAACTAAGACAAAAAAAGTCCACCAGTTTTCTCCAAACTGAGTGTTCAGGATTGTTTGGTCGTATTATTTTGTTTAAATAATTAAAAAATGTCTTTACGATGAAATTATCCAGCTGACCTTTAGAAGTCACCAGTCTTACAGGCACGTAAAGAGTACGATTAGATAGATAGTTACAAAAAACGTGGATTTCTGCTCGAATTCCTAAATTTTCCTACATTATTTGGAAAAAAATTTTCTTCAGGCAGGAATTTTTATTTCATTTCTTACCAAATTGCCGACTTCAGATCTATGCGTCATTATTCTTTTTTATACCCGTTATATACCCCTGTCTCTGCGAGCCCCTGCATGTAGGATGAAAGGGTTTATTCCATCGCAGTCTACTCTGCATGCTGATACAAGTCTGGAGTAGATTCCTGTCTGATCGGGAATTAGGCCTCCTGTCTGGCAAACGTCCGGCAGTGGAATACCGAAGATTTTACTCGAGGGGAATAGTAGTGTATTACATTGTATACAGTAACATGGACCTGTGCGGTTTTATATTAGAGCATGATTTTGTTGTTTATGCAGACGACAAATCAACTTTAAAAATCCTCGTCAGTAGCCATGTAGCGTCAGAATTACCAGTAAGATTGCTAATACTTGATGTAATCTGTGCAAGTGGTTGTCATGTCATGTTAATGGACATACACGGAGCTCAAATGATTGCTTGGATCATAGCCGTACAGGTCAGACTGAGTGTCGACGTCAAGGTCAAGTGACAAACTGAGTATTGACGCCAAAGTAGAATAGGACATACATATATGAAATCTCACTAATCTCATGTTTCTGAGACATTACGAAGAAAAATAAAGCTCGGAAGGAAGTAGGTCAGTGGTGCCTCTGGAGCGTGTTTGTAGCTAATACAGTAAGCTCGGGCTGCTAATTTGCTAGTAGCTAATACAAAGTGTTTGTAGCTGGCATGTAACGTACATCAAATTCACACCCGTGTTCATTTTGTTAGAATATTAGAATACATTTTAAACAAAAGTAAACTGTATGCTGGAGTAAATCGGGTGCTGTAGGCTACACTTTGGCCACTACCCTTTCTCATCAGAACAGAAAACTCTGGAAGGACGATACACACACACACACACACACGTGACAAATTACATGCCTCATGAGCAACGTGTGTGAATGCAGGGTAATTCCTAATGCCAGGTTACGAAGTATGTAGTAACACCGAAATGTAACGTTCTCCTCGAGACTTTGTATAAATCGAAACAGAAATGTACGTCGTCTGTTCGAATTCTGTATAGGTTATTAGACGTTATTGTGTGTGTGTGTGTGTGTGTGTATATCTTTCCTTAAGTTTAAATGTCTTATTTCTGTTTCTCTTTCTGATACAAAACTGCTAATCTCAGGATTCTCCTCTTCTGTATGAAATCCTCCATGTGCTTGCTAAAGCCAAAGCGTCCTCTGGTGAGCTGGACCGAGTAAGTATCGCCTCTGGCGCGGCGTCCCTCATGGTCGCATGCTGGGCCCATTCGTCTTCTCCCGCTCGTTGTTGTCCTGTTCCATGGAGATGGGCCGCTCTCCGTCTCTCTCTGTCCCGTCGCAGAGAGGCTCATATGTCACTCGTGCTCCATTCACCTGGGCTCGGCTCGGCTCGGCTCGGCTCGGGCGTCAGAGCCGTGTCCGGTTCCTTGGGGTGGGAGGGTGTTCTGTCATGGCTTTTTCTCAGCGGGGCATTTTTTTTTTTCTTTTTTTTTTTTGTTTAATACAGAATTTTTTTCAGCATTCATTTCATGGTTGTCTGGTTGTCAGATTGTTCTCGTCTAGCTCATAAAACACTGTTACTGACCTGCATGTCTTCCTTGTTTAAGGGTATTCATGTGTAGCTGTGTTAACGATGACCATTACCATTTATCTGTTTATATGTAATAGAGATGTGTAAGTATTTTAAAAAAAGTTTATCTTGATGAGCATGAGGAGACAGACAGGAGCAGGAGCCTTCTGTTAGGGCTGACAGACACTAGCTTGGGTTCCAACAGCAGCTACGGCAGTCCTGCCAAACACTACGCATTTTTCATAGGTAACTAAAAACAAAAACGTTTTACTGCACCAAACTAAAATGGCTTATTTTTATATTTTCATCTGGATATTTGATATTTTTAAGCCTTTTCTCAGCTTTTGGCACTTTGTGGCATTTCATTGGTTGCTCTTCGTTATATTGTGATTGCGTCTCACTGACCATATTTTGATATTTAAGATTTTAAAGAACTGGAAGTGATTGTGGTGTAAAATCTTTTTTTTCAATTGCTGCCAGTGACCAAAATCAGACTACACTCCAGAGCTAATAGTTGCTATCGTTTTTTTTTAATTCATTTATTATTATTTTTAAAATGTATTTATTTATTCATTTGATTCATTACATCCTGGAACACGCAGAAGATCCGAGTCTGCTCCCTCTAAAGCGGACGGACTAATTCACACACATCAAATATTTACTCTCGTGCTTACGGGACGTGGCGGATCTGAGCTGCTCTCAGTCAGTACCAGCGCTTCTTTAAGCACACATTTACTGCTGATGAATATAGTACCTTAGGTTTGGTACTTAAAGTACTCGTCCCAACGTGCACTTACTTACTTATCACTTTATTAGTTAGTCTCTAGTTTGTGTGTGTGCAGGTCGACACATATAACACACACTTCCATGCCTTATTTGGGCTTCCCAGGTTTTTTAACGGCGCTGACCATACGGCATCCTTCAGCATTTTTGATGCTCTCTCTCTGTGTGTGTGTGTGTGTGTGTGTGTGTGTGTGGTGAAGCGGAGTGCATCCGGGGACAGTGTAATGGCGTCGAGTTTACAGCTTGCGTGTACGGTTTATTTTGATTCATTAACCCAGGATCGATCCGTATGATGGTGCCGTGTTGCGTTCATGTACATCGTCAGTAACCTCCACAGCTGATCTGTGTGGAAGAGAGGTAGAGCGAGTGAGAGAACACAGTTTGAGATGCATCCATGCGTGGGCTGGAGGCTGACTCTCATTAGGGTTCATTTCCAAAACTAAACTTTATCGAAAACTGTATCAGGTGATACCAGATACAGAGCCGATACTCATCCTGCAGGAAACGAGCGAAGCTCGACAAGCTTCCATTGCCGGTCATAACAATATTAATAATTAGAATAATAGTAATAATAATAATTACAATAATGAAAATGATGTTTGTAGATGTTGATGATTATTATTATTATTATTATTATTATTATTATTATAGACCTTTGTACAGAATTAATGATTCTAATAAAGACAGTACTACTGCAAGTGTGCCATGACACCAGGAATGAGTGTATTCATGACCAGGCTATTAGTTTTTTTTGTTTTTTTTTATTCATACACTATCTGGCCAAATATCACACCCATATTTGTTTTTTCCCAAACTGTTGCCACAACGTTGGAAGCACACAGTTGTATAGAGTCTCTGTGTGCTGTAGCGTTACAGTTTCCCTTCACTGGAACTAAGAGGCCCAAACCTGTTCCAGCATGACCATGCTCCTGTGCACAAAGCGAGCTCCATGAAGACATGGTGTGTGAAGGTTGGAGTGGAAGATCTCGAGTGTCCTGCACTGAGCCCTGGCCTCAACCCCACTGAACACCTTTGGGATGAACTGGAACACTGACTGCACCCCAGACCTCCTCACCAACATCAGCGCCNCTAATGCTCTTGTAGCTGAATGAACACAAATCCCCACAGCCACGCTCCAACATCTAGTGGAAATCCTTCCCAGAAGACTGGAGCTCATTATAACAGCAAACACAGAGTGGAATAAATCTGGATGTTCAACAAGCTCATGGGTGTGATGGTCAGATATCCACATGCTTTTGACCATGTAGTGTAGCTGCCCACTACACTCAGTGGTGGAGGTGCGATCTGATCGATGGTAGAACTGATTTCACTGGCCAGATTAATTAGCATGCGTGGACTTTGGGGGGAAAAAAGCTAATCTGGCAACCCGGTCGCTCTCGCACATGCCTTCGAGTTGTGTCGCAGCCTTGAACTGTAAATAAAAAAAAAAGGAGGAAGTGAGGAGGGTCTTGGGGGAGTCACGACACTTCAAAAATACCCGAAGGAGTTAGAACACACGGGCCGGGTTTACCCCAGTGTGATGGGAGTGGTGGTGTTTTCACTGTCTCTCTCTCTCTCTCTCTCTCTCTCTCTCTCTCACACACACACTCACACACACACACACACACTCTCTCTGAAGTAACGAAGGCGTGAAATGAGATGCTGAGCCAGAGCGCTGCTTCTGTTCGGTCCCGTGCGAGAAGATGGATTGCATTTGTATTGTTACCACTAAGGTAAGCCCTTCGCTATGTCCCAAACCACATGCTACTACGTAGTGCGTCTCTGTGACTTGTTATTCTAGTATGCTGTCTAGTGCAGGAGTGTGCGATTTGGGACGAGGCCACAGTACTCATAATTGCTTCCTCAGCCATGACCACATCTCCTTATTTATCTTCACTTCTTTAAAGTAGTTTCATTGCCAGTTATTTGTAAAAAAAAAAAAAAAAAAAAAGTGGTGATTTTTGACACATGACAGAGTTTCTCCTGTATTTTGCATCGTCTGTTATAGAGCACCTAGTCATGCTTGTGTTTTGGAGTAGTGGTTGTCTTCCTTGTGCCACTTCTTCCTTGGAGGTAAAAATAAACTGCCATCAGTTAAGATAAAGCGTTAAAGGTGGAAATGAGGACGTGCTAGCTAGCAGTGCAGGTAGTGGGGCACAATATTTACAGGAGAAACACAGATGCATTTCCTGGATTTTTTGAGGTTAAAGCATGTTGTGTGTCATTTTAAAAAACCAGCAACAAAACAGTATAGTAATTAAGATATGAGACACATTCTGTTTTCTGTCTTCGAGAGAAGAAGAGACCAGTGAGTGAAAGAATGTTTATAGCTGTCTCATTTGTCTCATTTAAAAAAAATTGTTAGTCTTGTCAGTTTACTGAGGTGTAAGAGGAATAAACCACTTCACATGGGAAGGGGAAAATAATCAACCTCTGGGGTTGTAACAGTCCCTCTGCTTCATCACATTACCCTGTTGTTGATTATTTCTCTTTAGCAGCACACCCCTACAGTCATTAATTATTTAAATGCAAATCAGCAACAGTTATAACAAATCATAAAACATAGGAAAAGACCCGGTGTTCAAAAATACCCATCATCAGGGCTTGTATTGTGAATTACAGATACAGTATTATCCTGAGTAATAGTTTTTATCCAGCTGTGTGTGTTTGGATGACATCTGGATACACGTTTGCCCTTCAGACGTCTCTTCATGCTTTAATGGCCCGGCGGATGTGTTTTGACCTCCAGCACAAGGCCCTTGACCTTGAGTAACTTCCTGCAATTAAAGCGGAGAGATAATGACTCCTGTGAAACTCGGCATTAAAGTCAGTTTTCAGCGTTCAGAATGATGACCAGATGGTTGTGAATTCAAATCCCAGGACTGCAAAAGAGCCACTCTTTCGAGAATATTGACTCTGAACCTCTCAGCTGTGCGCTCAAGTTGGAGTCAGTCTCAGCTGGAGGTTTGGAAATCACTAACTGGTTTGTGTGTTAAAAGTTTTTTTTTTTTTATTTAGGATAAAAGAGGAGTCAAAAACCAGAACGGTCAAGGGTGGGTGATCGATTGAGAGAGGATAGTGTACTGTTGAGCCAGGCGGGGACGGCTGGGCGGACACGTGCTTCTTCCAAGAAATGAAGCCAACCTCTGCATCTTTGCTGCTGCTTATGCTGTGTCACAGGACGAAAGTGCTGTCCGCCCTCTTCCACATACACGGGGTTACAGAAACTCACGATTGGCCAGCGTCGCTCTGACTGATAGGAGGAAGAAGGTATGCCCCTCTCACCCAGAGAGCATGGCCAGTTTTGCTCTCTTGACTCTCACCATCATCTCTTTGCTCTCACAACGATCAGATTCTACAAAATCAAAATCTACTCAGAGGTCCAAAGTGAGACTTGACGTACCCCGCATCTTTTTGACAGGGGAGAGACAGTTTGTCGTCCGTCCCACCAAGAGAGCAAAGTTTTGTGTCTTTGATGCCCATCCATAATTTTTTTTTCTTTAGTCTGTGTCTTTGGTTTTGATTCATCACCTTAAAAGGATAATTCATGGTACATGACTGGATCTTAATGAGCGTACACCATGTCGAACGGGGGACGTACCCTCTTCAAAGTCTGTCACGAGTGAACTGATCGTAGTGTCGTACTAAACCTAAGGTCGTCCGCTCCAGCAGCCTGTGGTGAGTCTGCAGTTGTGCTTTTTGCATTTCAGTGTGCTACAGGTTTTTATTACTCACTCAAGACAGAGAGAGGGAAGTCCTGTACAGAGACCTCTCGGGTGCTAGCCTTCACATTTCCTCAGATTTTATTGATCTTTAACTTGTGATGCACGGATACGCATTTGGAAATATAACATTACTCATATAGCAGCTGGTTTAATACTGATCAGTCAGTACAGTTCAGCTGAACTGGATCCCAACTCTGAGTGCAAAGGAGACTTGGATTTCAAGTACTCCCACTCTCCCTCCTTCTCTCTCTCTCTCTCTCTCTCTCTCTCTCTCTCTCTCTCTCTTCCTGTGAGGTCTCCTGGTGGACACACTCCAGTTGTGAGCAATGTGAGTTTGCTCATGTCTCGTCTGGTGTATGTTTGTCAGGGCGAGTCACACTTAGTCTAAGTGCAGAGATGTTCGTGTGGGACACTCATTCCTCTTTTTCACCACCTCCCATGAATCCTCTCTCTCTCTCTCTCTCTCTCTCTCTCTCTCTCTCTCTCTCTCTCACCTTTGTTTGTTTGTTTCTTTGTTTGTTTTGTTCTTGTGCACTCTCTCTCTGCTTTTCTTTGTTTCTTTTTTCTTTCTTTCTTTCTTACTCTGTGTCTCTGTCTGTCTGCTTCCCTCTCTCTCACTCTCTCTCTCTCTCTTTCTGTGTGTGTGTGTGTGTGTGTGTGTGTGTGTGGCTCTCTCTCTGTCCCTGAACCTCTCTATCTCTGTCCCTGAACCATGTGTGTTGTGCTCTCTCTCTCTCTCTCTCTCTCTCTCTCTCGCTCTCTCTCGCTTTGCAGGTCACATGGCTCGTGTGTGAATCGTCTGCCTTCATTCGTGGATTTTTAAAACAATTCTCACTGGCTTGTGGAGATCAATCCACAAATGTTTTTTTCTCTTTATCTAAGCTTTTCAGGGTGTTTAATAGAGCACTTGTTTGGTATCACACAAACGTAATATTTCACACTAAATGCCCGGACCTTTCGTATCCTCACAGTGACTGTATGAATTTAGGGAAGTCTTTCAGGAGGCTACAGAAAAAGCCAAAGTGTGGCATTAAAATGAATAGTACCATTAGCTGATGCGTTTCTCATACTCGAGGGAATTTCTTACAGGCTGGCATTTTCCCTCTACAGCCCTCTAATGATGTTACCAGCAACTGCTGCTTCATCCCAACTCCAAAAAAAAGACCTACAAGAATATACCATCCAGTCATAAGCATTCTGAATTCATTATGTGAACGATGTCCCATATTATTATTCTCATAGGCCTGTTAGCTTACGTTAGCGCTAGCCTGGCCGGAGGCAGCGAACTAGCATAAGAAATGAAGTTCATTAGCGGCGACACTCTTTAAATAGTGCATTTTAACACTGCCGCATAGGCTGAGTCAAATGTCATGCCACGAATCATCAGGACAGAGCTGCATCGGCTGAGTCAAATGCCATGCCATGAATCATCCCTGTTCACCGAAATGACTCACTGAATCTGATCCGAGCTTTTTTTTTTTCTCTCTACTGTAGAATTTTGCATGTGAATCTTTAGCATAGTGATTCCTTCACTTTCTGCAAGATTTCTCTTTTGAGGAAGTGCAGAAAGACTTTTGTGATGCACTTATTAATTCACTCTTATTTTCTGTAAAGTGTAAAGTAGCATTCGGTTTGCAGAGGCTGCTTGTGCGTCTGATAAAGAAGTCTTTCCATATTTTAGCAGGAGTCGTCCATCGTGTTTGCTGCATCAGTGTTTAGTCTGTTTGAACAGAACCCCGTTGTTCTCCTCCTCACTGTGGTTCTTCAGGCAGGTGAGAACACAGCAATCACTCCCAGGTCCGTATGAGAACAACCGCTCTGTGAGTGTCAGCTTCCAGCTGAAGCAATTAAAGTGAGGAAGCGATTCGACTCGGAATCAACCCGACTGCAGGAAGTGAATCGAACTCTGTGTTTTTGGTTGCAGTTGTTGTTCTGCGTTGATTCTGCGTTGTTCTGGGGTGATTTTTTTGGTGATTTCTAAGTGCGCTTCCAAAAGATTTATTTACCTTTTTCCTTTTTCATGATTCTGACCAATTAATGAAAGAGTTTTTACGAGGACTTTTCCAGCCCTACACTTTCCTCATCCAGTTTTTTCTTTTGGTTTGCTTAATTATTTGTGAAACCAAACAAAGTCAAATAGCAAATGAATAAAAAAAATATCTATTTCACTCTGATTCATACTCAAAAAATGGTCTAATAGGAATTAAAAGAAAAAAGATCAGCGGAGAGCTGAAACACCTTGAGTATTAAAAACAATTCAAGACCACTGAAACAGGAACCAATTCCTGTTTAATTTCCCCAATCCAAAGTCTTTCCATACATTAAAAACCGACGATACATGGCTGAGTCTTTTACTGAAATCATTTTACTGTTTTTAAAGGAAAAACCTTGTGATTTTCTGAGAGCATTTGCATCTACGGAACTAGTTTTCTGCCGTATATAGTACAACTTGAACTTTGAAAAAGGAATCGATCACGTATTACCAGTTTCCTGATAGAACTTGTGAGTGTTTTTTGTGCGGTTGAGCTGTATATTACCAGACTAATCCTTCTGAGCTTAGCGCCGACTCTGTAGACCGATGCTAAGGGTGTGTCTGTGGTTCAGAGAGGGCAGAGCTCTCATGTGGTTCGCTTGCACCACACACAGCTGACGTTTTATATCTCGGATCCATTTTAGGGCAGGGTTTAAATACTGAGCGTCTCAAACTAGATATAGTGCGAGATCCCTACAAGACCCGAACACTGCTAATGTGACGATGTGTAAATGTTGCCTGATGGGGCTGTAGCTGCTCTTTGTTTATCAAGCTGTTGCACAGGCTCTGTCTCTGGGGACTCGAAGGGATCGACAGCTCTTCCTTGTATGCTAAGAGCTGTTGCTTCCGCTAGGGAAACAGTAATGCAACTCCTGATACTCACAAACACACACAGGTGTCATGGGACCTCGACCTTGGATATCACATCTCCATCTAAATAAGTGTGTTTTCCAGCATACAGTTAAACAACACACACACACTCTCCTAAAAGGAACTTTGAGATGACTGAAATGTGCTCTTCTGAAAGGTCAGACTGGGCAAGGGATCAGTCATCATCAGTGGTGTTACTGTATTCTAGTTTGAAGTGAAGTGAAGTGACTTTGTGGCCAAGTGTGGTGACCCATACTCGGAATTTGTGCTCTGCATTTAACC
>CM074965.1:16711088-16729267 GCA_037577455.1 Pangasius macronema | reverse complement strand
ACCCGAGACTCGAACCCACCACCTTCAGGTTCACCTTCAGGCTACAAGTCCGACTCTCAGACCATTAGGCCACGACTGATAGTTTGGTTTGGAAATGGAGAACTATGTTTTGTTTGTGCTAGTAGAAGTGGTTTCAAGGTGATTGGGATTCTGTATTGTGCCAACAGTTTGCTTCCTTCACTAGAATTGACAGACATAATGGCTATGCCTTCTTCACTGGGGCTGACAGATATATGGGCCACGCCTCTTTCATTTCACAGAAGACATGCCTCCTTCAGTGCTACTAGCAGACACCTTCTCAAGAACTGCCAGGCCCAAAGGCCTCACCTTCTTGATTGGGACTAGCATGCATAGAAGCCACGCCTCCTTCACTGGGACTGGAAAGCGCGTAGGCCACGCCTCCTTCTCTGGGACTTGCTCTAACTTGTGCTGAAGATGTTCTGAGTCAGTGGTCTGTGGCTAATCAGAGGATTTAAACCTGAGCTGGACAGAAAGAAACCCTTGGGGGGAAATTTGCCATCTGTAACAGAACTGACTCTTTACACCCTTCATGGTGAGACTGGGGAACTCCAGCCATTTTACTGTGTATTAGCGTAAGGCTGACGTCAGGGATTATCTTAACCAGGATTAATAAGATTAATAAGCAAGAGCTTCCCAGAGCCCTGTGTCAGACCAAGACGCTGAGGTGTATATTCACTTCAGGGTCTCACTTCCTCATTGGAGACGTTTACTTCTGGGGCAGGCATATGCCAAATAATAGTTCTGCTAACTTAAAATTGAAGAAACGAGTAATCCAAAACAAGTAGCCCTAGCCCACCATGCAGCTCATCACCAGTATGTCAAGTTCAGCGATACTGCATGAGGTTAGCTCAACTACATCAGCGGGTGCAGACTCGAAGCTGGAGTCTGTTTGGCCAGGTCAGCTGACATGTCGGATGGAGCGTTTTGGGTTTTTTTTTTGTTTTTATAGCATTTTGAAGATTATAGACTGCCATAAACACCGGAGTGTAGCTCCATCCTCCTACATTACATTAGTAATACTTGATGCAAATGAACTGAAATTATTGCATGTTATTAATAATTAATAATATTGGTAAAATTCATAAGCATATCATGGTAGATGTTTCCACTAACCAGTCGAAACCTAGAGGTTGAGGCGTTTGCATTCAGCTGCTTCCCTCTACTGGCTTCATAAAGCACTACATATTTCAACCTTATATCTGAATTAATCCGAATTAATTTCACGCTTGTCCTTATAGTGTAAACATTGGTTTTGCTCATTTGCACATAACCAGTTTGTTATATACTGTGACCATGAATATGCACAACGGCAGTAATGTCGGCACATCCGAATATTCTGTTTTAACCCGAAGTGGGAGTTTGCATTTTTAAGCGGCGTTCATGTTCCAGACTTGGCGATCGTCCCTTTCAGATGCAGCATTTAAACATCTGTCTACTAAACTTCCTTATTTTTGACTTGAAAGACAGCTGTTTACAATATGCAATTTTCTTGCACCGAGTCATCTTTTGTGATGTTTTAATACAGCGCTGTGATAATAAGCCTGGTTATTATTGATATGATGTGGAAAGAATACTATTGGTGCAACACTCTGGTTAAATAAAATAAAACACAAAACATAAATTATGAAGAGTTTACAGTCCTGTAGTACTAACTCACAGCACTGGATGGAGCTGTGTGCTTCTCCATCTCTCCACGTGTGTGTGTGTGTGTGTGTGTGTGTGTGTGCGCGTGTGTCGCTGCATTAGTGGGTTTGGTGCGTCAGTAAGGCGAGTTAAAATTACAGGCTCGTCACAGTCGAGTAGAAACGCCACAAGTGCTAGTTAGCTCCATGACGAGGAATTTCCGATCCTGTCTTGGGCAACGCAGCACGTATCAGAGATTCTCTTCTCAAGACTCCTTGTTAAACTTTAATAAAGTCAGCTGAGCATAATTTGTGGGAGTCGTGACTACTACACGCTCCTCGTGAGCAGGTCGTTCCTCCCCCTGCCGTGTTCTTCCTCCCGTTAGTGGTGCTGAAGCTGTGCTAATGGGCCGTCCTGCTGAGGGCTTTCCCCCGTCACTGCTAGGGAGTGTTGCGCTTGGTCAAACTCAACAAGTGGGCGGCGCTTACTGCAGCGGCCATCATCTGTCAGCAAAATGAGGAATTTTATTGGGTGCAGCTAGTAGGGATAAAATAAAGACGTAGCAGAGGTTCCTAAAGTCCTTCCTCTACTCGTGGCTCAAAAGAAGAAGCAGAATTATCCGAAGAATCAGTCACGCTGCAGTAGAAATAGAATGCTGCTAAAATAAGGGCTCTGTCAGTAAAGCCTGCGAAAAGACTGCCGGACCTCGGAGCTCTTTAATCAGGCCTGTGTGTGACACATCTCTGAGTCACACAGCAGAAAAGAGGCAAAACAGGGTAACTGGTACAAAGTGTACAACTGGCTCAGAGAGCACTGTAATCCTCTGACCTCATTCTTTAATAATAAGCTTTATAGCTTAAAATATTTAAAACGATGGCAGATAGGAACTCATTCATCTGTGGTGCTCTAGATTGAAATGAGATTTTAATGCTCATTTTAGCATATCTCCCGGTTCGTGGCTCTCAGTGACCCTCAGTATTAGCGGTGGGGGTGTGTATCACTCCTTATGAGGGGATTCAGTGAGTATCAGTGCGTGTGATCAGTGATTCAGTGCATTAAGGAACATTTAAAGCAGTCACCGATCCAATACAATGACTTTTAGAGCCGTTTTAATGGAAAATGATGTGATACGATGTACTTTGATTTAGGATTGTGCAAACAGATAGGGACAGAGGCCATGTCATGTTTACTTTACTGGAACTGAGCACAACAGCCATGCCTCCTGTACTGGGAAGCCTTCATGGTGCTGAAACACAGAAGCCACATCTCCTTTGCGAGGTTTGTGTTTCATTCCATCATGCTACACCTTTTTTTTTCCCCTGATTGGCACATCCTTTGGGCCACACATCCTTTACTTACGCTACTGGGACTGACAGGTACAGAAGCCACACCCCATTTATTTTACTTTACTGGGTCTATTGGGCACAAAGGCCACACCTCCTTTACTTTAACATTGAATGACATGCACAGAGGCCACACCTCTTTTCCTTTACTGGTACTGAGACATAAAACCTATACCTTCTTTACCGAAAGAGAGTCATTTAATAATGTTTTTAAAGCTACACTAGTATTAAACTATCCATTTTTTTCCAAATGAGGAAAAAAACAAACTTCTGTGAGTCCATTATGAAGCATTTCAGTCATTTTGCTGCTCTCGTATCTTTTGGTGTACATGTTCTATGTTTAGTACACTGACTCTTTGTTTTATGTACTTAGGTGTAGTGCACCATCATGGGCAATTTCTCATAACCAGTTTCAGGCGTTATTGATAGAAATCCATGTGAAGAGCCTTTATTCTGTTTTTTTTAAGAACAGGAGAAGTGGTTTGTAGTGCCTCGAGAGCCCGAGAGTGGTGGAGCGTGAACTCAATTCTGTTAGAGCTGTTCTGGCTATTTCTGTCCGTTGGTTCATTTTGTCTCCAATTGTGTTGGAAAAGTCACGTCAAAAGGTCACAGGAAGACTGACCAATCGCAATCCCAATCCTTTTCTCCTGTCCTAATTGGCTTCTCAGTGTTCACTCCGCCCCTTAGTCATCCTCCTGTTCATGTAAATATGCTTGAAGTCCATTCATTATCCCACCTCCCACTCTGAATGCTGCTGTCCCTGAGGATATTTCCTTTCAATCCCCCTCACTCTCTCTCTCTCTCTCTCTCTCTCTCTCTCTCTCTCTCTCTCTCTCTCACACACACTCTCGAGATCAGGCTGTGTGTTTTTGTGGCATCCGTGATGGTATCCGTGTGGTGATAAACCCCACACATTGCCACAGCTTCGCGCTCCTCCCCCACTCCTCTCTTCCCCGCCTCTTTTCTCTCCACGCTCACGGCCGCTGCACTCTGTATCTCTCCTGGGGAAAAGAGCCAGCTGTCTCTCTTCCCTGAGAGCTGGACTTCACACACGCAGTCACACAGAAGAGCTCAGCAGACACAGCATGGCTCCCATGGGGCCGTAACGTAAACACCTCCATTCTGACGGACAGTTGTGAGGGAAAGGCACGAGCTGGAGGGGAAATCAGCCACAGCGAACACTCTTAAGTAAAGCGCCAGAGAATAAGGAGGAGAAGAAGAAGCTCTCAGACGGAGAGAGTCGAGGAGAAGTCGCCTGCTGGATGAAGGAGGCAGTCTGGCTGTCCTTCCGCTGGCGCGATGGAGTGATGCGAGGAATGAGGGTGGATGGTGAGAGCGGGGAGCACCAGCAGCAGCGGAGGTGGAGGAGGTGTAGGGGCAGGTGGTGGAGGAGGAGGTCGGAGGGGAAGGAGCAGGCAGCGCTCGCGGCTCAGACGCGTCTCCGCCTCCTCGCTGGCCGAAAATGTCAATGAGAAAATGTCTCCCAGCATTAAGAAGCTGGACTGCTTCTCGCCCATGCTATGCCACTGTAAAGTGGCCTGCACCAACAGCACCATCTCCCTCATGTTCGGCTGTAAGGTGGGTGGCATGCCAGAAACCCCACACCGGTTGCTTGTCTGCTTGTTTGGTTACCTGTTTCTGAGCTAGGTGACAGACGTGCTTGCAGTCTCGCCTAGAGAGCATTAATTGAGTGCCAACAACGCCAGACTGCTGAGAGGGAAACAGTGAGCGATCGCATTGCTGTTTGGTGACTAATCCTCTTAATTCTCCACTTGTCTGAGCCTACACAACTTAATAGATGTGTTCTTGCACTTAAAGAGCTAAAAGCACCAAGAGGTTGCATGTTTATTACCACAATATTTACAGTAACTAAATGCTTTTAGGAAGGTAGTCTGTTAGTAACATTAACACACGCACTTGTGCATGAGGTTCAGCGGCACATGAAGAAGATAGGGTCAGGGGTGAACGCTAGCCTAATTTTAAATCCGGGGTATGAGACTTACTTCCTGTGATATTATCATCTCAGCTGTGAATAGAAGCCGGTACATTGTTGGAAAGGACATACTGATTTTACATTTTTGGAGGCGGCTGCTTTAGCACAACAAGAGAAATGTCTAGAAATTATAGCAAACCAGAATATAAAGAACTGTTTGCCATTCTTTGCTGGATTATTCAATGATTGAAAGATTTTTGCAGTGATGCCATTAGATGTTTTTATCACCTTTTACACAGGCTTATGCGTAAAAGCTTTTTAATTGATTTAAACAAAAAAAAAGTAGGTTATAGAAATAAAAAAATGTAACTTGAATAGTCACATTATTGCATACTTTTGCACAAAATTCATATTCTGTTTTTTAGATAATAAAAAAAAAATCATACATCATAATATTGTTATTAATATGTTAGTACAATGTTAATCATATATGATACGATAATTATTAATATTACAAATGGCACATGTCTATGTTCTATGTTGACCATCAGCTTTATATGAAAAGTTATTATTCGGAGTGACGGTTAGATATTAGATAAGGTTTCGACTAGATAAGTAGCTAAAGTTGGAATTTTTCGTTCGCTTTTCACTCCACTGTTCTGCAGCACAACATGGCTGCGTTTAAGTCCAATCCTCTCTTTCTTTAATCAGTCATCTCCTGCGAGTTTAGTTAACGCTCTCCCTTCTGCGCTAATCACTCGCTCTTTCATTCAGATCGCACGCGATTTGTTGTCTAAATCCTGCAGCGTTACTGAAAGTGTCGTACCGTGAACACGTCAGCTCTGGAATCGCCACGAGAGCGTGTGAATTGCCTCGGGTTCTTGCGGTTCAGTCAGGCGGTTCTGCTGATGATGCTGCTTTGCTGCAGGTTTGCAGCAAATTTAACAACATTCATCGTCAGGTACAGCTACATCATATGGCCAATAGTATGTGAACACCTGACCATCACACCCATATGTGGTTCTTCTCCAAACTGTTGCCACAATGATGCAAGAACACAATTGTATAGAGTCTTTAGAGTCACTGGANCATGGTGTGTGAAGGTTGGAGTGGAAGAACTGGAGTGTCCTGCACAGAGCCCTGACCTCAACCCCACTGAACACCTTCAGGATGAACTGGAACACCGACTGCACCCCAGACCTCCTCACTAACATCAGCGCCAGATCTCACTAATGCTCTTGTAGCTGAATGAACACAAATCCCCACAGCCACGCGCCAACATCTAGTGGAAATCCTTCCCAGAAGAGTGGAGCTCATTATAACAGCAAACACAGGGGGGAATAAATCTGGAATGGGATGTTCAAAAAACACATGAGTGTGATGGTCAGGTGTCCACATTTGGCCATGTAGTGTCCCATACAGGTGGAGATTGTGGATATATAGCCTAATTACTGACTGTAGCTCGTGTCAGTCCGCTTTGGTGGTCCTTATCCTTGACCATACGTTATTTGAATGGTTCAACATGATATCACACACTTCAGTGGGTTGGATATATATTCCCAGATGTGTGATAGAGTCCAGGCTCGGTCTGTCTGGCCTCCTGCGTGATTAGTGTTGCATCTTGCGGTGCCTTCTGCACCACTTTCATCATGACATTATCCACTTGATTCTTGGAACGAACTGGCCAGTGGATTACGCTGGATTAGTGGTTTGACCTTTGGCTAGTGTTCATCATTATTCTCTGACTGCACACATCTTCTGAACAGTGTTAGCAAAACATTTCTGATTTTTTTTTAAATTGCTAGAATTTATAATTTTTTTTTATGCTTTTCAGTTGAAAGTTTATCTTTCTTTGTAGACAGCGCACCTCCAAATTCATCACAAAAACCCACCTATAATTCCTCTTAAGTTGAATTATATGATGTTTAGGAATATTTACACTATTTATATTTAATATAATATTTATACGAATATTTTAATTGGTTCATTGCAGTTTACCAAGTTACCTATTTTCCTTCCACAATTTTATAACAAACACCATCTTCTTTTCCCAGTCAGGGAGATTTGTGATCACTGAGCAACACAATGTTTATAGTATCAGCTAATATATTTATAAAAAAGACCGATATCCTACGCACTGCCTTCTTTTGTGAATAAACAGTTACTCCACTGTAGAGCATTTAATATTTTCCTTGACTTCTTCTCATAAAAGTGTCAGCCCCGTCCTTTTCCGTGACCTGCTCACTGCGAATGCTGCCAATGCATTTCAATAAAATACAACTGAAAGACTTTAAATTGAACTTCAGTATTGAACATTTCTAATTCACCTTATAATCCCACTCCATAAAGACACATTTTCCTCTAACCTTACTGTACTCGATAGCTTTTTATATCCAGAGGTTATAAAGACCTTTTCCAAACGCACATGGGGATCATTTGTACTTGCAAATGTGAGTGAAGTGCTTTCGTTTTTGGCGTCCTGCCCTGTTCAGAACTGATGGCATTTCTGGCACCGAGACAGTCTTCCCATGTGACTCGTCCACATTCTGGGTGTCTCGGGTTTTCAATTGGGTCTAAACAGGAGTAGTATTGACTGATTAAATTAACTGATTAAACCAAATAGCATCCAGGCCTCCATATTAATCAGCAATTATGGATACACTGCATTGCTGTTTGTTTTCATCACATCACATTCAGATCTCAGGCATGAAAAAAAGTTTGTGGTGATTATCAGCCTACATTTTTTTTAAAAATGCTTTTTTTTATTATTATTTTTAATGTTTTTGGTTTGTCCATGCGAGATTTCCGTAAGTGCGATATCTCAAGAATGAGTGGTTGAATGTTTGTAGGATTTATATGGAATTTACCAGTGAAGAACTCATTAACAGGCTTAAAGTCACTGCAAATATTTAATAATAGTCAATATATAATTAACTATTAATAATATTATGGCTTTTCGTCAATAGCCCCGTCAACTTGGGCTTCTCAACTATGAGTCCAGCCCATAATGTCGAAATCAAAATGGCCACCTACATTAAACAGTAAACAGTCTTTACTTTTTAAATGGCTTAAACTCTATATATTAGTATTTGCTTTAGATCAGTCAACATACAGATATATTCTGTAGTTGTTTGCTGTTGTGAGGAAGTAAATATCCATCACTCATCACATTTAGCTGGCTAGATTGTTGCTAACGAAAGACGAACATGGAGGCCCCCCATATTGTAGCTTGAACAGAAGGTTGAAAATATTGCCATCAGTACAATCTTTGTTCTTAGAAATTATTATTGGAAATATTTATTATATTAGCGTGGAGAAATGCACGGATCATCATCGCAGGGTTTACCTTTAAACAAGTCGACTCATGGCTCAAATCTCATTCTATCGAAGAAAAAAAAAAAAGCTGGTCTGCTATTTACCAGTGACAGGAAACAGAGATAGGCCCTAATTACCAAAATGATTGAATTGTGAGTGTATTTCTGATTAAACTCAGGGTAATGTGTCCACATGACAGTGATGTACGAGGGATTCTGTGCAGCGCATCGGCCTGCTCCTCTGCTAAATACTAATTTCTTCGTCAATTGTCCTTTCTCTCGGGACATGCTGGCTGCGTGCGCAAGCTCTATTTTTAGCTGCGTTGCAAGGCATGAGTTGGATACGGATTTCGTTTCCCCTCCTCTCTCTTTTTGGCATGGTGTTGCAATAATTAAACAATAGCGAGACAGAGCGGAGTAAGCCTCTGTATAGGCATGAGTTCTCAGCAGAGACACTCGGGGGTAACACGGTCATGGTAGCTGAAGAGCTGCGGTTCACGCTACAGCACCCTCTTCCTAACGCTAATGAGCCGAGATTGACACTTTCATCGCTTCCATTGTAGATTAAACAAGAGTGGAAGGAACTGCTGCTAAATCTCCGAAACAGAGATACATACACAATTTCTGCTGCTACAGTATTAATAATATACTGTATATAATCATTATACTCTCTACCCGACTGCTACTCCTTATGTTTACATTTATAGCAACTTATATTGTTAGTCTTTTGCACTACACGTCTGATTGACTTTCTACTAGGACTGCGTGCTAGTCGGCGCCGCACTGCACCTTACTGTGCCTGACTTGTTTTGGGGGTTTTGTACTGTCTTGTATTTTATGTAACTATATGTAGTCTCCTGTAGTTCTGTGTTTGTTTTATGGAGCAGCTTGGTCCTGGAGGAACGTTGTTTCGTTTCGCTTTGTAATAACTAGCTGTATATGGTTGAAATGACAATAAAGCCACTTGACTGGACTTGACTTGACATATATGCTGTTGAGGTGTTATTGATTTGGTAATAATGGCAACCTTTTGGTCTTTAGCTGCATGCTACAAGAAATTGTAGGTTCACTATGTTAAAAATTGGCGAGTCCATTGGCGAGTTTTTACTGCTCAATACTAAATATCTTTATTTACACGTAAATTTTCTAGTCAGTCCAAATGCCATTTTTTTTTTCCGTTGCAGATTTTTGGATTCACTGTGTGTGTGTTTACCCTGAACTTGGCGCAGTGATGAAGACTGAGAGTTCCCATCTTGGATTGAAATTGTATTTCTTTAATTTTTTTTGGATGACAGATATAAAGTGTCACCAAATTACATATACAAAATGATCCTCTTAAATTACACCCTTAATAGGCAGTTGATGCAGATTGATAGATGAATCACAGCTTTATATTAATGAGCTCATTAAACTGTTTAAGATCTGTAAGGTGGTGTTTGTTTAACCTTTATGGAAGGAGTCTCCAGTGTCAGGGTCAGTGTCAGTACCAGACTGTGAATTTGTGCCATGGGAAAGTTTTCAAGACTGACGAGTTTGCGATATTTGGTTTCTCTGTAACATGACAAGCTGCTGGTGAAGGAACAACTGTTTGTAGCTGCTGTAATGTAAGTGAAAACAGGAACTAACTTGTTTCATAGATATCGCACAACATTAAATGTAACTGTAAACCGATAAAAAGTATGCCATGTCATTCTTTAATTAGTAATCATGTCGTCGTTTACGAATTGCTGTGATGAAAGAGGAATAAAATGCTTCACAACCTGACATGGGTTCTCCGCTTTATCACGCTATCCCACTGTTGATTATTTTCCTATAACCGCACACCCTGCCATATTTCATTATTCTTCCCGGTCTGTGGAGTCAGCTTTTGTACATTTGTAGTTATGAGTTGACCTGCGAGAGACCTTTTTCCTGAAAATGTAAGTGAATTGGTTTAGAGCAGCGTTTTTCGGTCCTGTTCAAAGGAAACCGCTAGCTTTCTTTTTTCCAACTCTCAGCTTAAATGAATCAAGCTATCAGTAATCCTAAGCACCAGGGATCTTCCAATTCTATCTCTAATCTCAAGTCTTCAAATTCTGTATGTATTAGGAACTACTGGTTTAGATTCCTGCTGAGTTTCTGAGAGCTCTCGCTTTTTTTCCTATAAACCAACAAAATATTGAAACCCTGTAAGAATTCATCCAGACTGAGTGTGCTCGCTCGCCAGTACGCCGCTGTTTATGTGTTTGACATCAGTCTATTTTTAAACGGGGACATGTTTACGTCTGCTCAGTAGTTCTGCTCGTTTCATTTCTCACCTGTTTTCATTTTGATCTTTGCCAGACGACGAGCTGAAGGATGGTTTGCGTACGTCAGCAGGAGCCACTCTCTCTTATGAGCTCTGGTGTTGGTGGAATATTCTGCGTGGGTCATTTGGAAGTGTGGGCAGAGAGCTTTTTACTGAATCATATCCAGCTCCTAATGGCGTAGGAGCAGGTGGTGTGTCATTATTTTAATTCAATTTTAATTCTCCCTCTTGGTGCTCACGGGTTCAGGGTCTCACTAAGCTTCTGATTTTGGATTAAATGGTAAAGTTGTACGGATTTCCTTCAGGATTCATCCACGTTTAACTCCTAATCAGGGTGGTGTCGTGCTTTGTAGCTGGGGTTTTTCTGACAGCATGAAGGGTTTCAGTGTATGTGCATGCAGGAACTGGGTGGGTTTGAGTGCTGAGCTGTGAGGTGTGTTTAGAGCTTTTCCGTAATCCACAGCGGGCCGGGATTCACCGCTGAGTGGTTGTGGTTGGCTGGAGATCCTCCTCCTCCTCCACCTCCTCCTCCTCGTGTGCTCATCAAGGGAAGACGTCCTACCATTTCTGTCTCATGATAGATCATGCTTGGCTCTTGGTTGTAGATTTTTCTCATTGGGTGAAAAAATGTGTAAATGTAGTTATGTGATAGAAGAAAAAAGTTTTTGTTTATTTATTTATTTTTGCATCCAACAGTATCCGATCTAGGTTTGGAATGTGTAGGAAAATGTAAATGAGCTTTAACTAAGACGATGCGAGTCTATAGAGAAAACTCGTCGGTGGGCCGTGAATCTTGTTGCCACGGCAACCTCAACCATCCCCTAGTTGTACAGGGGACGACTCATCAGCTATACACACACTCGCCGGTGTCGGATTATACCACTGTGTTACGGGGGGAAAAGGGGCTGATTTTTAGATTTCATCACCACCAGAGGTCTCAGTAGAAAGGAACGGAGGGGGATTTGGAATAATATGGGACAGTTTTCACTCTCATTGACCAATAAGAAGCATAGTTTCAGCATGTAATACTCTTATTTCCACAAGATTTTTGGGCAAGAGAGAAAAGCAAGCTTTTTTGACTGGTGATCTTTTCAGGAAAAGTGCTTGGCCCCCTAATAGGCTTGTTATCATTATTTATTGTGTGTCCATCAAGTATACTAATTTATTTTAGTTTAATGTTTCAGTTAATTTCCTTCGTCTGTGCCACGCGATTCCTGTTAGTCACCGCAAATGAATATGCATGTCTTGTACAAAGAGCTCACGAATATTTGCGATGTGTCTGCCTGCATCATTCGCGGTACATAATTTGCCGTTCATGCTGTTGAGTAATATGGAAAGTAAGGCACAGCGTAGACTTAATATGAGCTTGTCACCGTCAGAGGGGAGTGCCGCATGTTCTGCTTTAAGCTCATCATAAATTTAAGGATTACTCAGTGGGTCTCCCATGCTCGCTGCACTTTCACGTTTCAGCAGTGTACGCTTCCAGCCAAAGCCGCACACAATTCATTTAATCATTCATTTCTTATTTTGTTTTATAACACTTTGATCAGCGTTACAGTTTTTTAAGAGGTAAATTAAAATGGATCCCATTTTCATCACTGCATATTTGACATGTATTATTCAACATCTCCAGGGACGATAAGTGCAGGTTTCCATAATCTGTTTCTCTGGCATTCATCTCCATTTCAGATCTTTCTGAATTTTTTTAAAGAGCAAGCTGTCAAAACACGTTCTGTCATGGCGGTGATGAGTGTATTTATATGATGGGCATCTTGATGCGTCATTGCAGTAATGAGCTGAAAGATATGTACGAAAGATAAATTAATTAATGCAATACAACGTGATTAATATACAAAATTGTTTCATTAAAAAATGGCCTTCAGGAGTATGATGTGATTTTGCTAAGCCAAACCTCTCCTGAGACTCACAGGTACAGATGCCGTTATTCCTAACAGGCCACGCCTCTTTAACTGGGTCTGACAGGTAAAAAGGCCACACCCCCTTCACTTAGATTGTCAGTCACAGTGGCCACAACTCTCGTGACTGACTGATGGGTACGGAGACGTCGCCTTCATGGGCAGAGACGGGTACAGACGCCACTTTTCCTCACGTTTCCTCTTTCCGTTTTCTCCACAGAAGTACAAACACCACGATGAGGACGGGTCTCCCCAAGAGCAGAGCTCGCCTCAGCTCACCGACGAGACGCCAGGCCCTGAGCTTGTCCAGGTGGCCGAGAAGAACATCTCTCAGATTGAAAACGTCCACGGCTACGTGGCCCACGCACACATCTCCCCCATGAAGGTAAAGGTCGAACCCTGACTCACCTTTTCTGACACGCACTCCTGTTCCAGCATCAGTCCTGTCCCATTTATTTGTCCACCTCATTAAGTAGATGTTCCCATGCCATCCACACACACACACACACACACACACACACACACACACACACTTTTAGCATGTCTCCTGCTGTGCATGGTGTAAAGAAAAGCTCACAGGCCCGGTGCCAGTTTTGTATCATCAGCCATTTTTTGTCCCCGCAACACTGAAGCCTGATGAAAACATGCTGCGTGGTCTCAGAGCCGAGCTGTTCAGCAGGGATGACGGTTTCACCACAGGGAGTCTCGATCCCCAAAGCGGCTCTGCATATAGGCCACGTTCTTTCTCTAACCCCCTCGCGGGTGCAGCACGTGTCGTTACTAGCATAGCACAGATAATAACAGGGGAACTTAAGAGAGCACACATCCGCGGAAGGCTCTGATCTCTGAAATTCCCGAGATTTGCTTGTTATTAGATAGTTAGCATTGCTGAACAGTGCACACACACACACACACACACACACACACACACACACACACACACTCTCTTCTTTATGTAGATCAACAAAAAAGCAGACACTTGTTTCAATTTGGTTTTATGGGTTTTTTAAAAAATGTAATTTACCTAAAATATTGTAGTATACACATGTATATTTATACATTTTTAGCTTTTTTGCTAATTAGCTTAGCCATAATGCATAGGATAACGTCTTCTTTAATGACAGTGACTGAGACTGACTCTGAAAGGCCTCTTTGAATGTTTGTGTGAAATCTCTGAGGCGTTTTACTCAAGGTGAACCGCAGTCACGCTTCAGTGTGCTAGCTGAACAGCAGAGTGATTGGGTGTCTGAGGAAGGGGTGTGTGTGTGTGTGTGTGTGTGTGTGTGTGTGTGTGCGCGTGTGTGGTGGACATTTAGGACATTTACGAGCGTTCCTCCCGTGGTTGTCGTGCTCCAGTGCTCCCCTCTGCTTTCAGATTTATGACTCCTCTGCACTCGCTCGGTCCAGCACTAACAGCACACACACGCTTCACGCCTGCCACCTCTCATAACTCTCGGCTCACTGGTGTAAACTTGGTGAACTCTTACCTCACACTCGGTTCTCCATCCACGCCTTCATCTCTCCATCCTTCCACTAAAGTCACCTGATTAGCCGTCACTCATCTCATCTCATCACTTATCATTCTTTCTTACCTTACGTTCACACTAACAAGCAACAAAGCAACAGAAGAGCATTTGTTTTCTTCATGTACGACACGAAGCCATGACAATCGAGCTGAGATCTGGGCAAATTAGGTGCGACAAATCCAAACGATTGGCTCGAACGATTCCTCGGACCGATCCTATGGTGCATGTGGGCTGACGTTTCTTCCGTTCTCCATTCACATCTTAGATCCTGCTGTTTAAATGGAAGACACAGTTCTAACCATGGTTTCATCTTATCCTGTCTTATACGGCCACTCAGTATGGTGACATGAAGAAAGATAAAGCTTGGAAAGAAGTAGCAGAGTTTGTTGGTGTCCCTGGTGAGTGGACATAGCTAGTACAGTTAGCTTGCTTTGCTAATCAATGAAGCTAGCATAAAGCTGAGCCTGAAACATCAAACGAGATGAAACGTTCACACTTGAGATGGCACTAATTTGATCTGAATCTGTAACATATGGAGAAGATTGGAATTTGTTTTTGAACAAACAATAAGTGGCGCGTGCGGCTTGTTGCTAGCTTTAGCACCAGAATAGTTTAGACCTATTTACTCTTTTGCATTTCCACAGTCTGGCAAATTAGTACAGTAGTCAGAGTGTTTAGTTTGACCAGCAAGACTAAACGTCTGTTTTTCCACCCACCTAACTTTGTGTCTCATTGCTCCGTGTGATTAAATGCCTCAGGTGCTCTTGTGATATGTAGAGTATCTTCACAAAGCTGCGCATTAGAAAACAAGCCGTTATCACTCGCCGTGATTAATCACCTGCCATCGCTGTTTGTCACAAGACGAATAGGGTGTGTGAGGGAGACACTTCTGGAGGAAGCGCTCATCATGATCCGTGGCGTGATCGCTACAGACAGAGCTTTAGCTCCCCCTTTTGGATTCTTCATATCGTTGCAGCAGAGCCGTGCTTTAATACTTGAATACCTCATTGTGCTCTGAATTGGACCATTAGCATTTCGATTCTTTACAATCTTATGTTTTGATATTGTAGGTATTAAGGGTTTGATAATTTACACATACAGGTATGAAAGTTTTTCTAATTCTAAAGCTGAACTCTGTTTTTGGCTTGATAACAATTTGGTTTTACTGGTTTGATCTGAAAAAAACGTCTGGAAAACCTGAAAACCTGTGTATATGACGTACTAACTCGGGTTTGCGAACGCTTTCTGACATGGGAGCATTTTCTTTGGTTTTTCCTAGTGTAAGGTCAGAAACTTCTATGTTATGGGATTTAATTGAGTGTGTTGTGTAATATTTCAGTAAAACTCCTGCTTTAAGGGTAAGTTGAGGACCAGTTTGAGTGCGAGTGAAGCGGTCAGGGCTAGGCTTAGGGCTCATTTGGGCTTGTATGGCTGAATTTAATTTTAAGGATGTTAGCAGGTGTACGACTTTCAAAGAACACCTTGTGGCAGTCTGGGAAATTGTAGAAAACAGCCAACAAAAGACATATAAAATGTGGTTTTGACTAAAATGAGTATTTCTTGCTTTAACATAGTTTGACACCTAATCTTTAAAAAACATCCAGTAAGAAATGTATAGATGTATAAAGCCTTGTTTGCTGTGTGAAGTGTGACTTTCTCACATAGTGAATGTCATGCTTTGGTCACGTTGCTGGATAAATCTGTGCATAGCGAAATGGACATAAGCCTGGTCAGTTCAGTTTTTATTCCGATGCCAGCTGTCAAAATGTCCACGATGCTCCTGTGCTGCTGTCAGAGTTAAATCCTTTTCACCTTCGGGAATGACCAGATTTTTAAATGCTAGAAATGTACTTCTGAGAGAAGGAAAGGGAAAGAGATCAGTCTAGAAAATCGTGTAGATTATAAAGAGTCACCACGTAAAAGGTTTTCCTCACGTCGCCAACATCAACATCTTCTAGAAGCACGGAATTCTGTCCTGTAATTCAGTCCTCACTGTTTTTTCCATTCAGACGATGCATGTAGCCTCAGCATCCTTCATTATCTCCGTCTCACGTTCTGCCTCTCTGATGATCTCCTTCTGTCCAAATCTAAACTGTGAGCTCTTCTGAACGCCTGCTGGTGTGCTGCTGTGTTGTGTGATAAGCTGAGTTACGTGCGTACCCCTCCCTGTAGGTTGAGTCTCTGGAGTGCATCTTCGACGGGCCGCCCACGGTGGCGAGCGAGGAGAGCCCTCTGCTCAGCCCCTCCACCCCGTACCAGGTAACACCCTGCCGAAACACGGGAACTGGATGCAGCCATCACTGTGTGCAGCACTCGCGTCTGATGTCGTGTCTCGTCACGTGGTTGTGCTGTAGTGTGGCTGAGCGAAGTCGTGTTGACGCTGCTGCAGGCTTTGTGTCAGTGCTAGATGGCGCAGTTCCCAAAATGCATGGCGTTATTTATTTTTTTTTTTTTGTTTGGTCATATACTGTATATATGAGTGTGTATACATGTTTGTCTGAGAAGCTTCTGGCCACTAGTTGTTGCTTCTTGCTGAATATGGAGTGTATCAGTGTTTATTCACAGAAGCATTTGCTTCTCACATGCATGGCTATGTGTATGTCTTCAGTATTTGGCATTGAGCGTATATTAGGTGAATAAGAGTTGTTACAATTACAAGAAATGCCACAAGTGTTATTTCCGGCATTAGCTCACTTTCTCTCCTAAAGCCGATCACTCCGGAGCTGCCTCCCATTTCCCGTCAGTGACGTCAGCCCCGATACTTTTCCCCCCGTTCTAGCCACTGAGTAGAATGGATAAGACCCCACATTAGAGAGCGCATTAGCAGGATGATGCGTCAGAGGCGAAGAGATGAGACAGACTCGGCATTCCGCAGCCTCTGGTCGGAAAAGAAAAAGATGAGGTCAGGCTGTGAACACGAGTAGGACACGCTTCACAAGGTGGCTCTCGGACACGCCGTCCGGTGAGGACTAGAGAGAACTTAATAGTACCCAAGTGGACCGAGTCTGCAGCCAGGCATCTTCCGAGCGGAGGAGAGCGATCGTTCGAGGCGAGTCAGGTGTCCAATCTAGGTCTGCTCTCACGCTTCCTGCTGACTCATTTGGAGCGTTTCAAAGAAGCAAATCAGGCAGCCAGCTGCTCTGCCCCGAGCTCTGAGTGGACCTGCATGTGTGTGTGTGTGTGAGAGAGAGAGAGAGAGAGAGAGAGAGAGAGAGAGAGAGCGAGAGAGACGTGGTTTGGAATTGAGAGAGGAGAAAGGGAGGTGAATAAAGCAGCGTTTTGGGGATTGAGACGTAAGAAATCTCTCTCCTGCTCTCTCCGTGTCTGTTTATCTCCCTCACTTTCAATCTCACTCGCTCTCTTGCCGCAGCAGCAGTGTGCGTCAAACAGCCACTGCCTCTCTCTCAGACACACACACACACACACACACACACACACACACACACACACACACTCACTCACTCACTCTCTCTACTCATCACAGGTTCACGTAACCTGAGGGAGATGTTTTTGTCTCTGATGTACAAGTCGTACAAAAGCAGTCTTTGAGATGATTGCGTAGGGAAACAAAACTCGGGACTGTCGAGCAGTGCATCGTCGGAGCGTGAACCCCGCACCCGCTCCCGAACCTAAGCCCACAATGCTCAACTCGGTGTGGTACGCCAAAAAGATGGGCCGACGCATCATGGGCACCCTGAGGAGAACCAAGAGGCTGCATCTGCACTTGTTGGTAAGTCTGGACTGTGACAGGAGTGACTGACTTACGACAAAGTGCGTTTGTTACATCCGCCGTACACACACACACATGTTGATGTTTGTCGGCACGTGTGTGACGGTATTTCATTAAAACTGCTGATAATTGTACTGTCATCTGTCGCGTCTAATTCCTTGCACGCTTGTTCGCCGTGTCGCTTTGATTTATTGATAACACATGAAATGGTTAAGGGGTACGAACTATCTGATCGGCAGGAAGCCTGGCATCTGTTTATAGTCTGGTTGTGCAAATGGAGCAGTGGTGCGTCATTTTGAGGTGGTACGTCGTTGCGTGGAAAAGAGAACCTGATTCCTAATCTTTTTATCTCATTACCGATAAATCGGAAGGTGAGTGCTTTTTTTTTTTTTTTTTTTTTTTTAATATTTTTTTTTTTTTTGTTTGGTTTGAAGCAGATGTGTTTTATGGTGGTCTAATGGAAAAAAAGTGGAAGCACAAACCACC
>CM074965.1:16700141-16710988 GCA_037577455.1 Pangasius macronema | reverse complement strand
GTGGGTGCTTTAGTTTGTGGTGGTTCGTCGTTGGGTCTAAAAAAAAACCCCTTTACAAAATTTTTTTAATCAATACAAATAAATCGGTATGTTTTTTTTTTTTTTTTTTTTTTTTTTTTTTTACTATTTTGTTTTTTTTCTTTGGATTGCAGCAGCTGTGTGTGATGGTGGTCTAATGGAAAAAACGTGGAAGCACATACCACCCCCCCTTACACACCCCACCCCACACACACACACACACACACACACACACACACACCCCCGGCTGCCTGGCAACCTGCATGCTCATGTCATGCAGCAGTGCTCGGGATCTTTTATACACATACACACATGCTCGTGCACACACACAGGTTGTTTGCTAAATGAGTCCCATGTTAGTGATGCGGGAAAAAAAGTGGTTTAGCGGCATTTTCTCAATAACGATAAGAAACGTAATAATCTGCTGTATCTATTGCGCAGATCCCTCCGCTGTCTGTTGCCGTGGAGGCGTAGGTATTTAATGAGAACATCACTCATGTAAAACGTAATTAAATGTAATCTTTAATGTGCTGTTGTTTTGATCAGTAGATAGCACAGCCCTCCAGAGCTAATTTTGTACACAGTGATTTTCCCCCCAAAATCTTTTTTTTTTTTTTTCTTACTTGATTTAGGGAGCAAAATGTCTCCTCTGAGTAGTGTAGCTGTCAGGTTGTAGATTAATTGAATTATATTTGGCTCCTTACGGACTACAATGAGGAGATAATGGGAATAAAATTAATTCATATTCTTAGGCAGTTTATGAAAACTGTCTTTTCATAGAATCTTTTATGACTGGCTGGACAGCAACCGTTAAAAAGACCTCCACCGTGAAACGCATTAAATCTGTTCATATTGAAATATATGTGCTGTGCTTAGGAATTCTGGTGCTAATTTTTATTTTTTTTTGTTATTGCTTTGAGAAGTCGGCGGTTGTGTGTAGCTCTGATGTCACAGGGGGACACTGTCGTTGCTATCACAGTTACGCTGGTGTTCAATAACTAAGAAGTGAGAACGATCAGGTTTTGCTGTTAGCTCCTCAATACAAAAGATCAAAAGCTGCCTTTCTAGCTCACCATTTTCCAGCCAAGTTCAACATCATATTAATGGGGAAATCCAGTGTAGAAGTTGTTGCAGACATCGGGCTCAAAGTTCCAGACTGCAGTGTGGCAATACAGCACAGTTGCACCGAATTACAGAAGACTCTGCTTGGCAAGTTAGCGATCTGCAAGATAACGAGCACGACATCGATGGCGCTGTTAGCATGAAAGTTTGAGCAGAGCGTATAGATGAGGAGGTGAGAGAGCTGGACAGACTGTAGGACTAAAACCCAGGTACATCACTCTCTTTAGGTAGAGATGACGGACGGAAATCCCATTTGCACCACTATCAGCAGGAAGTCAAACTGCATTGTGGGTAATGTTAAGCAAATTGAATATAGAGTGGCATGTCACTGAAAGACTTAAAAACTTTCAACTCAAATTCATTACACAGTAAATCTTGGATGCCATTGAAGATCACATTAATTGTTATAAACATTAATATGCATTGTCGTATAAAGCTGAAGGCTTGACAACCTGCCTGAGGGGTTATCTGCAGAGGCTGGGAAAAGATCTCAGCCATCATAGCCAGGTTGATTCTAACAGGTCCACTGGGGTGTCCGGCTTTGCAATCTCATTTTTCCTATTTTTCCCAGGGTCATGCTGTTCCTTCCATCTGCTCCTGTTTCTTTTTTTGCTGGCACTGATGCCCCTGATTCATCCAGTGCTGCAGCATGATGGTCTAATTGTCAATTAGCAAGGTGACAGACAGGACGGCTTAGCTCCAAGGAAAGGCTCTAAATGGGTTTTGCAGGGATCTCATTAGACATGCACACAGTATGTTCAGGGGTAATTGGGAATGTATTATTGATGTCCTGCCATGTCTGTCATCAGGGTTTTATCCTTACACCAGATGAGGAGATGCTTGGCACTTGTTTTGAATTCATGGGGAAAAAATATTATTGCAGTGTTAAAAATGATTCAGTACCAGCTGTAGTTCCTTGGTTTAACCATTTGGCCATATTAAAGACCTGGAAAACCAGTTTTCCAGATTACTCGAGACATCATACGCAAGCCTATACTTTGATGCCTGAGCGATGATGTTTTTTTTCTGCTACCTTGTACACTAATAAACATGTCAGCGGATGAAGCTGAGGGGCGTGTTTACTGAGACGTAGCTGCAGGCCAGGAGACCGGAGCCTGAGCAGGAAATCCTGCTGGCTCTCTTAGATGTGGGAGCTGTTGCCATGGCTTTGGCTCCCACAGGAGTGGAAGCGGAGCCTGGTGACAAAATTACCCTACCCATCCGACACCTGTGGCACATCTCCGGAAGCTTCTTACTGGAAAAGGTCCCTTCGGAACGGCAGCGGATAAGGGGTGTTTTGTAGACCGAACGGTGCAGCTATGAGCTCGTACAAGCCCGGTGGAATGCTACTGACGATCCAGAGTGCTTTTAGGATGTTCCAGTATGAAGGTTTTTGATTTTTATTAATTTGTATCTCCCTTCAGTCTAGGTTGTGTCTTTCGTTTGGCTTTTTGTCTATTTTGGTCCTGGTTTCAAATGGAAAACTTGTGTTGAACCCGGCATAGTGATGAACTGAGCCGTCTGCTATAATTCAGTTGTTGGCCTCCACATTTATAGTTTGATTGATGTTTGTTGAGGGACACAAGGGTATTACTATAGCAACTGTGAAAGATTGACTGTCAGCTCTTGATGAGTTCCCTGATTGATTCTTTCTCTAAGCTTGCCTTCGCCAACTATTCATGAAACATAGTCAGTTGTTACGAGAACTGATACTCTTGAGTAGATATTTCCTTTCTGGCTTGACTTTTGCCAGGAAACATTTGTTCCTGCTGTATCTGGACCATTGGGTGCGGCTTAGTGGGTGTGGGGGAGCATCTGAAGAATCCTGGGGTTGCGAGGACATTGCACAGATGAGACCGCCAGATACAGCCCAACACAGGAAGCTGCTTTCATAATTAAGGAAATTGTTCATAAACCCGCTCACTCCCCCTTTGCCTTGGGCTAGGTTTGTGTTCATCAGTGCAGCGCTCTGTATTGTGGATCAGAGCGCATTCACTGGTGATGAACTACATCTTTGGCGGAAACACACTGTACTCTAGGGGGAGTCGTGGCGGCAGCACCAGCTCAGCCCATGGCAGCTCGGTGGGACCAAGACTTCGTCAGTGGTCAATGCGGAGCTCCTGCGAGGAGCCTGCCGAGCCCAATCCATCTCGCTGGCGCCGCATCCTCAACATCCTCACTCGTCTCAATGCCTTCACCAACTGCGTCATAGCAAGAGTCAACCAGGTAAGATGCTAATAGTGCAGGATATGATGTGAAAGAACAACCAAGGGCACAGAAAGTGATAAGGGGAAGCAATTTTGCTGGAATCCTCTGTGCATCTTATATGCAAGTATGATTTCTAATCTTGAAGCAAGTGGTTGATTTGTATAGTTTTGTTTTGCATTATACTTTTTTTATGGATTGATTGTTAAACTTATCTCACTGTCCCTGTATCCTTAGATTATGTGCATTACGGTTAGAACTAGACCTAATTTCCTAACCCCAGGATGCTCCTTTTGGCAATGAATTGGTCCTGTCTATTTCACAGCTTTAGCTTTGACTTAGCTGGTGAGTTACTTCCTCATCAGTCACTATGGTGTTGTCTCCGAGGATTCGGATGTGTGTTGTTGGTAGAAGACATATTTCCCTATTAATTTCCATCTCAGCACTTTGTGAGCAAGGCATGGGCTATAGTTTTGTATGTATCATAGCCAGACAGTGTCAAAGCTCTTGCAATATCCATTACACAAATCAAACACACTCTATTTCTACAACCTTGAAATGACCCAGAATGTAGCTCCATTTTAACAAAGGTCATAGCCTTTTAGCACATAATTTTTCCACATGATATCCTCCAGTTTGAGTGTACCCAACCCTTAAAATCAGCTTCCGACAGCTGATTGAACCTTTGATTGAATAAACCTTCAGGAATCTGACAGCCAGCGTAAAGCAAAACTCAGCACTAAGCTTTCTAGCTTTCTTGAACTGTATGCTTAAAATGCTCAAATCTTGTTTTATCCATTCAGGCTTGGTCGCTACTTTTTTTCTCTAAGTGTTTTATCTAAGATTTGGTGTCACTTTATTCCTATTCTTTCATTTATCATTTGATTCTTGAATAACTTAATAAACTAAATTGTTTCCTGTCTGTGAAGAGCTTCAACTTCAACCTGGACCTTTGTTCACTGCTGACCTCAGAAACCAATAATTGGTGTAATTGGGTAGTTGGTGGACTAACTGCGGACCTGCACAAGCATCTGCACCAGGCTTTTCTCTTGGATCTTTCTGATTCTGAGAATCTGTAATACCCTTGTGCCTCCTATCTAACTGATTGAGTCCACAGTGCTGTTAGTGCAGCGCTTCCCTGCTCTGATACATATATTGCTTTGGAAGGTTGTTGCTGTATCTAATTTATATAGGATCTTTCACTGAATAAAGCCTCTAAAATCATGCTTCGCTGTTTGGTCTTGCTGATCAAGTATCCGACCAATTGGATAGGACAGCGTCTTATTAGTTCTTTCCATGTGTTTTGCTTAAATTACGTAAGATATCATCATAAATTTAGTCTTGCGTGTTGCATTGTCAGTCGCATGAGTTACGAGTCTCTTGCATCATTTCTAAGGATACTGCTTTATTCATCAGAGTTGTCTCTCAGTTTTGCTGATCATCCAAATCATTAGGCATAATTCTTAGTCTTAATGACTTGCTAAGTGTAAATTACTACGTGTAAATCACTAAATGGGAATTGGAGTTCTCTACCAGGTTACAGGTCTTTGCACACCAGTGGAGGGTTCACACTTATCCAAGTGCAACATTTTCAACGTCTAGAATTTAAACTACTGTCCGCTTCCTTAATTCCTTTTGTGCATACATGTTACATTTGAGCTAACTGAATTTCTGAATGTACCAATGTGCCCTTTCTGACTTGCCACATTTATGACCAAAGTATTCATGCTGACAGTCAAAATTATACATTGGTAATACTCGATTTTTTTCTTCCTTGAGATTTTCTGGGCAACTGAACTGAATTTTAACCTCGACTGCACTGTGTTATTTGCTTTATAAATGCCAGAAGAATTCTATCTTGCCCTTCTTGTGTGATCTAAGAACTCTATCAGTGACTTAGTCCAGCACAGTATATTCTTGTAACCTTTTCATAATCATCTCACAACAGATCCCCCTGTCCTTAGAGCTAAAGGTTAATGACTTGAGAGGCAGTGTAAAATGTCTGGTCTCAGTGTCCGTGCCACTAATCTATGTGCAACATTCGATTTATGCGTAATAATGCCTTTGGGAGCTGCTAAACCCTGTTAATATTCTCAGATGATTCATGATGGCTGAGGTAGACCTAGACCCTGTTATCCATCATCCATAACTTGCTGAAACACTGGACCACTACCTCTTTGCTGACTTCAGCTGAGGGGTGCGAATTGCTAATTAATCGCTTTTAAAACAAAATTGAAAATGCAACACCATCAGCACAGTTTCCTCAAAAGTATTTAGGCACCATAGATTTAAATTTGAGTCTTGTAAGACCAGGTGTTCTTAATCTCTATTACCCACAAAGCTTTTAAACAACCGCCTACCTGTCACTTGTGCTTACGTTCTGAATATTATTAAGCGGTAAGCACTGGTGTGGTCCCCTCTGATATATAAACTTGCAAGCACCACACTTTTTAATCCCAGAAGTCGGGATATACCCACTAATGAGTGTAATCATGGATCTGAAGTTTCTTGTTGCTTTAGTTCACCTTCAGAACATTTTTCTCCAAACGTACTTTGAGAATCTCAGAAGCTGCTCTGAATTAATGAACAACGTTAAAAAGTTGTATGTAAATTGTAGCACCAAAAGTAAGGCATAATTTCACACAATATTTCCACTGCTTTTGTGCTAGGTCTGTATGCCACTAGATGGCAGTGAAATTATATTATTTGCTGAAAGTGAAACAAACTGCCAAGTGCCTGATCCTAATCCTCATCAAATCCAAGTTTATATTCTTCCACTCCCATATTAAGCAGTATGCAATGTATAAATATACAGGATTATACGATCCCAATGTGGTGGTGCCACTTGAACATAACAAATTGTACATTCACAAATATCCACATAATGAAGTGTTAAATGCTAATTGTAATCCTACCCTAAGATATGTCCTGCGAGGTTTGTTGTATCAACCAGGCTAAAAATTCACCTTGTTTTCCTAAGGCTCAAATCCAGACCCACTCCCTCTCCGGTCCAATAACTCGAGCTGTCATGTCAACACTGTCTCGGCTGTTGCTGTATTATTTATCTCTCCGTTCATAATTTACCCGGTGTAAGTAGCCTTTGGATCCACACACGTTGACAAGCCATCTGTCGTGATGGCACTGACACTGCCAAGAATATGTGTGTGTTTTTTTTAGGATGTGGCGCTCAGATTAGCACTGATACCTGAATAAAAATGTTTTAAAATCTATAGAAGCAATTGGGAGAGGAATAGATTTTTTTATACATTCTTTTCTGGTAAAATGAAAAATGTAAACAAGCCTAGAGAGAACGGTTCTGGCTTTAAGAGCTGCTGTATCTTGAGCATGGGGACATGCTGTACACACACACACCACACTCTGTGATCCCATGCAAATGTACAGGCAGGGGTGTTTGTGTGTGTTGGCTGTGTGGATGTGAAATCGAGCTCACCATTGATTATTCATGCCAGGAAAAAGCCCCACAGCTCCTCTTGGCTGTGCCTATTGGAGCTCGCTAATTGGCACAAGCATGAGGAGATGAGCGCGGGAGACACAGAAGCGCTAGATGCTAAGGAATGACTGTACGACCTACTCGCAATCCATGCCGTACGCTTGCACAGGAACTGAAACAAGCCGAGAAACTGGATTGGTATCTCGTCTGCTTGTTTGTTTCCCAAGGATCTTCAGAATCTCGCCAACTTTTTTTTTTTTCTTTCTTTTTATAGTGCAGTGGCAAAACATCTTCAGCATTACTGAATACTGTTTCTCCTTTCTCTGGTGCTGTTAATCTCCAAGAATGACCACCTATCACTCCAGCACAGATTATACTTCCCAAAGAGCCAACGGTGGAATTCCAGATATGAAGAATCCTAGATTAAACTTTAGACCGCAGCTCCCTCAGTCTCAACTTGTGCCAGCGCCCGTTCTCCAGCCGAACCCTGCCCACTCTGTCAGCTACAGCTTTTCCATGCTGCCCACCAACACTGGTAAGAGCAAGACCAAGTTTCTGAACCTGCGGGACAGTGTGAGGAAGAGTCCCACCAAGAGTACAGCTAAAGTGAGCAGCCCAGTACAGAGCTTCTCCATTAGGGAGCACCCGCTCTGGACATCAGTGGCCTTTGACAAGGTATGTGAGGGACCACAAGCTCTGGATTGACTCATCGTTGGACTTTTGGAGTTTTGCTTTTAGTTGACATGCTCCTGTTTGCAGGTGTTAAGAAAGGCATTGGTAGTCTAAGTTGAAATGTTGTTAATATGCCGTTTATGGTATTGTGTGACTACCTCCTTTTTCCATTCATTAGACATTCAGTACGTAGTCACAGTAGATACAAACACCAGCTCTGGACCTCCATGGCCAGCATTGTATTTGAACAGCAGAACCTTGCAAAATCCATGGCCTTCAAGGGTGTATTTCTGGGGTAGCAGAGAGTTGCAACATACCAATATTTGACTTTTTGAGGACTGCTTTGGGTTGTACCACGCTTCTGTTTGTTGGATCCGCTTGATGACATTCTCATTTGAGGTGTGACTATTAAAGTGGTTGTTTCTTGAGAGGAACTGAGACCGAGCCCATTCTCCTCTGCTCAACACCAGATTGTTTAGTGCAGTGGGAAGTGAGATGAGCACAGGGACTCTGTTAATATGGATTAAAGATCCCGAGGGCTGGTTTTTCAGGAATCATGGAGGCGTCCTTTCTTTAATACAGCAGAGATCAGTGAGAAGTATTCTGTCGTTTCAACACAACTGGTCACTGCTTTATGTGTGGCTTGACAAACCGGATTAGTGTTATTGAGTGTCTACGTCTGTATTCAACTCAATAGAGAAGCTTTCTTTTTAATGTTTGTTGCCAGCAAATCTATTTGAAGAACATGGGGAAATCCCATCTGGCCCACGTGCTCGACCCGCTGTTAAACCATCAGAAGCCTCTACAGTTTCATGTGGCATCGTGTCTATATCCAGAGTTGTTTTATGAATGTTTCTATTCTTTTCGCTTTGTTTTGGGGTTGGATTTGGTTAGAACAGGCAGCTGAGCTTTAGAAGAACCTTTTTCTTTTTTTACTTTGGGGTGTACCATGCTCCTGTTTGTTGCATCTCATTGAGAGTTTAGTTGTTGGGGTGGTTTGTAGGAGGAACCTATTTGTATTGAATTTAAAAATATGTGTGTGTCATTCTTTCAGTAGACATACTTCCTTTACTTCCTAGCCTTTAATATGAGATGTAACAAGATTCATAGAACATTTGAAGTTTTTATTTGGACCTGGAGTGCAAGGTAGAGCCAAATTTGGCCATCTTTCTTGTTAAAGACACCAGATTGGCCTCAGTAGTTAAGTAGATGTTTAAGAACAGGAGAAACACCAGACTTTGCTGGACTCTCGTCCTGGTTTGGAGCAAGTTACAATCACAGCTGTAATGTGGAACGGTAAAGTAGGGCTCCGATCGATACTATTGACGAGAACTAAATTTTGGCTTTGTTTGGGATGATGTGATCTGGTTCAGCACCACCACTCAGCACTATCTTAAACGCTCAAACACGTCTCCAGTGCCAGGGGGACTGTCCCATATCCTAAGGTAAAATGCTAAAAAAAGAATATAATAATCTAATAAAATGTATTCATAGTGTTCACTATGTTGTTGTCCAGATTTGTCAGTCCATCTTTGTTGTATTTGATTTCCTCAGGATTATATCTGCACTTAGTGTGTGCATCAACTAATTAGATTTTTTTTTTAACCTAATGAGTTGATTTAAAGTGTGAGCTCATCCAAACTGACACTCATCCTCTCTTCCATGCACAGTGTGCGTCAGACATAGCGCAACAGCCCTATACACACACACACACACACCACACACAGGGATTTACCACACATGTACACATAAATAGAAACACTCTCTCCCATCCCCATTGCCCTCCTGTATATTTCTGGTTTGTGTGTGTGTGTGTGTGTGTGTCCTCGTGTGTGACTTGACCTCTTCCCCATGCTATTGTTCAGCAGACAGATGCCACCCCTCCCTCCACTCCCATAATCCCCGTGATCCCAATCTCGCCTGTCCCTGCGGAGGCCGCTGTCATCCCTTCACCGACGTCACAGGTCTTTTTATTTTTCATCCATTTCTCCTAATTTTTTCCTCCTTCTTCTCCCCTCTCTCTTTTTTTCCTCCTCTTCTTTGTGTTGGTCATTTTTCTGTTGATCCCACTGCTCTTTTGATGAGGATGTAGCGGCCCCAGGAAAAAAAAAAAACGAGCTTCAATGTCACACGTGTCTGGGTGCCAGAGGAAATGAAGAGAACAGAGGATCTAATTTAGCCCATTTTGAGAACTAGAAGCATTGGTGCTCCACTAGCGCATTTCCTGCAGCGTAAAATCTCACGTACGTACGAACCGGCTTTAGTCTCATGCGAGTGCCAGTGCTGGTGTTTGTAGCATCATGAGGAGAGTAAGTCTAAGTTTATCTGGCATGCCACTGTGAGGAATGATGTGTTAGGACGTTGGTTATTTGGTGTTGGAGCGTCCACTGCCAGGTAAACGCATCGTGGAGGTTTAACTGTGTTTCTCTCTCTTCCAGGCAAATCCTCCTCCTGTCGTGGTGAATACGGAAAGCCTGGATTCAGCGCCATATGTAAGTTTATTTATTTCATTTATTCGTGCAAAAATGTGGTGCATTGCTTGGATTAATGGAGCATTTCGCAAAAAGAGTGAACAGTAACACCGCAAATTTTCATTTCAGTACTTTATTTTCTAAGAGATTCAAAAGTTGGACAAAAGTGAATTTTTCCTCTTTTCACCTCTTTTCTTTTCGCCTTTAATTTAATTTCCTTATCCTTTTCTTTCCTTTTTATAAAGAACCCTTTCTTTTCTTTTCTTTTCTTTTCTTTATTCCTTTTATTTAATTGACTTTCCTTATCCTTTCCTTTCTCCTTTCTTTCCCTTTCCCTTTTTTACGCATAGCAGGAACACAAAGCATATCTGCTATAAAAAGTACTCAGTGCCAGGATTACCAACATATTGCAGAATATAATAAATAAATACCATCTAGAACACCTATATTTAATAATTTGTTGTAAAATATCTATGTATTTATCTCAAAGCTGACGGAAGTTTTAAATTTAGTATGACCTCCCTTAGTTAGCGCTTTCATCACAACATGTCTCAATCGTGATTGTTCCACCCTGCCACAAGGAAATGCCTTTCAATATAAAAACCAGTTTTGGTGGTCATTAATTCAAATTATTTTATTTAGTTAGTCTTTAAATTTGTATTAATTAATGATTCATTATATAAATAGGTTTAGGAATTTGAATAATTTGAATAGAGAGTTAAATGAATTTCTAGAAAAAAAATAGTCCTCTTGTTTGTTTTTTATTATATTTCTCTTTTTTTTTTAAATTAATTAATTAATTTATTACTTAAAACTTTGGCACTGAGGAAGAAACAGGAGTCAGAGCTAGAGGTAGCAGAGCTGAAGATGTTGAGGTTCTCTTTGGGAGTGACGAGGTTGGACAGGAT